>NCKU01002124.1:0-20612 GCA_003675995.1 Dinothrombium tinctorium
TTTTTAGAATCTATTCACTGAGCTTTTGTTTTCAATATTATTTTAACTTTTGAAGTGTAAAGAAAGTTACTTTTGCAAGTGCTATTGAAGTGTACTTCTATTCTTGTCATGACAAAGATGTTTAAAAATCGGTTTTGAAGTTAATGACACATGTGTTGCAGCTTTCGTAAAGCTTTGACGTGATACAAGAATATCAGTAAAAGCGAGTGATAAAATGAAGAAAATGCAGTCAAATTTACAGGAATGCAAATTTTAGACAGTTTCATCCGAAAATTTTGCTTTCGAGGCATTTCAAGCTTAGTACTCTTTTACTTACAATTGAATCGTGCATTAAGAGAATTGCTATTATACATTATAAGTGACATTCTATTGTAAAGAGAAATCGATAGAAACACATATTCGCCAACAGTTTCTGTGTTCGATAGCAATGAAACGATAAGCAAGTGTGTAATATTTGTAACATAAACAAGACATCATTTCAGATGATGCGCCTATTGAGCGTTTGAATCTCAAGTTTTATTTACTGATTGCTAGCAAAGAGAATAATGTTCGTAATAAACATGACGATAAGAAGTTTGTGACTTTTGCTGAAAAATGCATACGTTATACGCTTAAAGAAAATTTCTTAACTTATGAAAGATTATACTTATAGAGAAGTTATCTAACTGATTGATTCCTAAGTTTTTTCAATCACACGCTATGATTACAGGAGTGAATTCAAGCGATTAACGTGTGGCGTGGTTTAAATAAAATAAATGATCAATATCTTGCACTTTCATTCGTCTTTTCGCAATTGAAAATAATCGATTTTAGAGTATATAATAATATAGCAAATGTGATCCGTATCGAAAATGTAAATTTAGAAAGAAGAGAGCTACTTCGTCGGCTTTCTACTCGTCGATCAATACTTTTAAATCATAAATAAGCGCCAAATTGCAATTTTTCGTTTCTCAGTTTTCGAAATCAATGTTAAAATCTTTGTTAATTTTTAAAAAGCGTGAAACAGCTGAGTACAAAGCTGAAGAAGAAAGAGAGGAAAAGTAAATTATTACAACATAGAGTTAAAAACAGAAATTTTCATTAGAAAAGGTCTGCAAAGAGCAAAATTTAATGACAAAGTATTAAGCTGGAAACGAAAATCTAGATTTGTAAATTTATATAATCTGTCTTCGTTTGACGTCATACGCTTATATATTTAGCTTTGTTGATTTGGAATAATTCAATTTAATTTTTAAAACGTTAACATGCAAATAAATGAATTTTGAATTTAAATGTCAATCAAGAAGCTGCTTCAAATATTCCTAACTACGCTCAGAGCAAATGACATCAAATTATTATTTAAAACGAATGTTTTGAAAGTAAAAACTTTTTCTTGCGTGTAAAATTGGCACAAATTTAATGTTTTATGTCCAAAATAGTGAATGCAAGCGTCGAGAAAATCTTCATCAAGCAGTCTACCGCAAAACAATTATGATTACAGCGCACTCAGTTTAAAGATCATGAAAAACTTGACAGTTTACAATAATTTTCTCTTTATGAAAAATTAATGACGATTAAATTAAATCACGAGAGCGTAAATTAATTTTTGTACTTAAAAACACGAGTTGATAAATTTTTAGAGAAAAGAGTAAATTGGAAGAAGCGAGCATGTCTATGAGGAGAGCCTCGAACTCCAAGAGTGAAGTGTAACATATGCAGTGAAAAATGTCGAGATGAGTTGATTGAATGCATCGTTCGAATTAATGTGTAAATAAAGTGGGAAGACAAAGCAGTGCACATTTGTAATTTGAACAGTTAAGCAAACGATCGATACACTCGTGAATAGAATTGTGGTCGCTCGCGAGTACACCGCGATAAAATGTTTTCGGTACTCGGTGACGTGATAAAGTTTGAGCTCCGATAGCAGAGGGAGAAGGAAGCAAAAACATGGCAAAACACATTAATCGGCTGTCTAGTTCGCTACGAATAGAAGTGAAAGATGTAAACTCCGAATGACAGCGATACGAGCGAAGCTATATCACATATTCTGCGAGAACTGATCACAGAAAAAACAATGAGCACAAATGATGCGTACGCAAATTGCGACTGAATGGCATTATTCTATTCGCTTTCGCTGCATGCGAGAAAACAAACCAACAGTACACTTGTGTTCCGTTTTCGAATGAAAAAAGCTTTACGAAAACGGAGCGTAGAGTACATTTTTGAATGCAACTGTCGATTTATCGATTTCCAACACCTGTACAAAGCGTAAAACCTCAGAATGGAAATAAAAGCTTAGTGCTCTTCGAGGGATAGTATGTCTTTCAACGCATTTATACTTTGTAATTGTAGAATTGCAATCGCAAACCGTAAATCTCAAGCAATCGAAAGCGACACACGCACCTCAAACACAGCGACCTATTTATACATTGCGTTCAAAGTGCAAAGTACTCAAGTAATCATACGAACCACAGCCGCTATCCATTTTGTTCTACCCTTTGTGGACATTCTTCTATTCGACTCATCACTGGCCACTTCTTTTGCGGCCGATTCGGTCTCAATAGTCTTCTGGCTGTCAGTCGACTCGGAAACCGATGACGGAATCACAAACGCTTGCCGTCTTTCCTCCACTTTTTGTTTCATTATAGAAGCAAAGCGATTTTGAAATCCGGCAGAACCAGTCGAGCACACAGAATCTCGCTTTTCATCTTTAATTGGAGATGATTTAATGCTGGAGGGAGTCTCAATGTGTTGCACCATTGTTTTTTGAGATTGGCTTTGATTGCCAATCGTATCTGGAAGAGGTGATGCAGTATTATTACAATTACTCCCCTGCGCAGGCAAAGGTGATATACTTGATGTCAAGCTTTGCTGATCCATTTCATCATTCCTTTGCTCATCGTTTGTGCTGCAAATCGCAGAGTCGTCATCGTGAACTCGCGGACTTTTCTTTTCTCCAGCCTCAACGTCCAACGGCTCAGCAGATTCCATACTTCCGTATTCACTTTGAAAGAACGAGCTTTGCCGACTGTCATTGCTGACGCACGAGAAGAATGTAGATTCTTCAGACATGCTTTTTTCCAAATTCCAATTCGCGTACGCCGTTAATGAATCTTCTCTTGATGTGGACATCATTTTCTTTTTCAACGCCTCGCTTGGAGTCAGAAATTGCGTTTGTTGGTGACGAGTCGGCTGTTTATTCGCATTCACAACATCTGAATTATCATTCAAATGCTGATCTTTCTCTAGACTCTGATGTAAAGAAGGAATCGATTGAGAATCTCCTTGCAATGACTGTATGCTTTGTTGTCTATCAATATGTGGCAATTGCCTTCTCCTTTGTGAAGAATTCTTTCTCAGCGGAGAAGTGCTTAAAGAATGAGAGCCACTATCATCAGCTACTGTAGTCGTTGTTATTGTGGTTGTCACTTCTAATGATGATGTGGTAAGCTCAGGTAACGACAACTGGTGTTGTTGCATTTTTGACTTTCCCTCTTGTTGCTGCTGCACGCTCAAAGATCTCTGCTCCATGGACATGGGTTTCGGTTGGGACGCAGATTTCCAACCGAAACCTCCGAAGAAGCCGCTTATTGCGTTCGCACTCTTACGAGCGAAGCTCGAATCACCCGGTATAGACATCATGGAATCGCTCTTCGAAGGAGTGTCTCTACTTTCTTGTGAATCCTTTTTCAACACTGATGGCACATTAAACATACTTTGATATCCTTTCGAAACAGTGCTCGTCAGGTTTGAAAACAAGCCTTTACTCTCTTCAACTGAGTGCGGTCGCTTCGAATAAATCACTTCGGTTTCGCCTTTCTCGGACTGCATCGGCTTCGCCACCTCATTCGTGGTTATACACGGCTCTGTCAATGGCAAGGGAAGAGGGTGCACCGGACCTCTTCGAGGAGGCTTGCCCACAAATTTTGATGCCTCTTCGAAATTTTTCTCTTTCGGAGACGGTGGAACCGATGGAAGTTTGCGTTTGCCGCTTGGAGTTCTTTGCAGCAGCGCTAAACTCCTGCTTGAATCTTCGCAAATCTTTGCTTCATCGGGCAATTCTAACGAAGGCTTTGTCACTAACTTTTGACTCGTTTTCACAGTTTCATCCATATTCTTACTCGGCAATGATTGTGTTTGTGGTGCGTTTGCCGTCTCGACTACTGGCAAATTATTTATGTGCTGCTTTTGATCATTATCCAACACTTGTTTTGATGTAGTTTCTCGATCAACATCAGGTGCAACTGTCATTTGTTGAGGCACACCAATATCAACGTCGACGTCAGGCGTTGATTCACATATAACTACAGATGATGGGGTTGTTTCGATTTCACAAATTTCAATTGGTTTATGAACGGCAGTTGTTTCTACAGTAGCGTGCTCTGCACTTTTAATTGTGGTTGAAATATTATTGATCGTTTCGAGTAGAGGAGATATTTCAGTGTCAATTTCACTCAGCACTTTGGTCGATGATTCGACCACTTTTTTCATATCACTTGCTTTCTCACCACTTTCAGCTTCTTGCGGCATCGAGATGAATAATGGACTCGGCTTATTTGTTGTTGCAACAGAACTATCTTCTGTTGTGTGGACTACCGGAGATAAGGCAGTTCTATATTCTTTGTTTTGAACGGCTGCAATGGCTAATTCTCGCTCGAGACATTCTTTCGCCCGTCTCAACGAGTTTCTCTTCCTCTCAAGACGGCTTTCCGACTCACTCAATTTGCTCATTTCTTGTACAAAATTATTTTCAGGGGTTGTTTTCTCTTTGTTATTTATTTTTACTCCATTCTCTTTACAAATCAATTCATTTAAAGTTGTACTCTCGGTAGAGCCTTTTACCAAATTTGTTTCGCAAACAGTTTGCGACTGAGTTACGGTCGCTTCTCGCGAACTGTTCACGATTTTTGCATCGATAGCCTGCTTATCAGTCAACTTTACATCTTCATCTTGACTAAAACTACTTTGAGCAATGAGTTCTTCGTTTGTTGTTTGTAAATCTTTTTCGCGGACAAAAACAATGTTGTCGCTTCTGAACTTTTCGCGCAGCCATTGCTCTGTGGAGTTACTCGCAGCGCTTGTACTCGGAGCGCTTATCGGAATCTCTTTAGCTGGAGTCAGTGATGGAAGGACAGATTTGTATCTTTTTGCATCCTGCAAATCGTTAGCAAAGCGATCCAAAGCTTCCATATCGCTATCGCTAACACGCTTCGATGAACACATTCCGTGGTAATCCAAGTAGTCATAAGCCGTGAACACCTCGCTTGATGGATCGGGTGGTGGCGGGGAATGGAGACTAACGCTTTGCTGTCGCGTTTTTCTAGCTCTCATTCTGGAGAATGAAGAACCTGAAGTTACATTTTTAAGCACATTATCAACTACATCAAGTTCTTCTTGGTACTTTTGCTGCCGCTTCCGCATCGGCTTTGAACTGAAGTTTGTTTTCATTGTTGGAGGTGGAGGTGGAGGAGGCGGGGGAGTCGATGGGGAGGTTGGCTCTTCAAGCATAACATCAGAAGATTCAGGACTGTCTGTTTGCCCAGAAGATCCAAGAGCTTCAAGGCGTTCTAAAAGATCGGAGTGTCGGTTGTGAAGTGAAAGAGAGTGTTGGCAAAGCCACTCCGGAAATGTTTGACGAGCAAAGCTGTCGCATAAATCTTCTTCCAAATAAGCAGTATCTTCACCCATTCGAATATCTGAATCTAATCCTAAGGCAGCAAGTTCATCGTCCATTCGACGTCTCGATAAAAATCTTAAATCGGAAAAGTCGGATGGTATTACGGATTGAGCTGTGGCGTTGTTCACATCGCTACTGCCTTGAATTATATTCAATAGTTGTGCTATGATTCTTTGTTGCTCGTAAAGGAGCACCTCTAGCCTTTCGAGCTTTTCCCATATTTTAATATATTCCTGAGAAAGCAAATCAACTGATCGCCACGCATAGCTCAATTCAACTTCGACGTCATGCAGTCGACCACCGACTCGGTCCATAAATAGGTCCAGAGTTTGATCGAATGCAGCGTTGTACATGCCATGGCGCTCAGGCGACACTCGTGCTGTTGTTGACGGTGAGGGCGTTCGGTTTGGTTTTAATCCACTTTTTCGATTTCCATCCATTATTTTAAAGTTGGTTCAAAGCGACAGCGATTCATTTCTCATTTGTTCGCTCATTCATTTTATTTATCGATTTCATTGAATTCGCGCAATTTGCACTCATCGCTTACCTCCATTCAAAATGCGTCAATTACTTGCAATACAAACAGTAGAAATGAGTGTGTTTTTGCGTGAAAGATGAGAGAGTAAACCACTTTGCAAAACCCTGGTGACAACAAGTAATCCTATACCGATTCGCCTGAATTCTTCCAGTCGAAAACGACGCACAATTTTCCCAAACCACACACGGTCACAACTTATTACAAAGAGTTTCGTTGAAGTCAAGTTTCAGTATTTTTCAACAATCACGAAAAAAGTTTAAGAATAGTTTTGATCGCTTCAAAAATTCGAAATATGTTTTGAGCTCAGAGCGAGTTTGAAACAGAAAAGTAAACAATTTCGCTTACAATTATTTTCACGCGTGAACAATCTATGAAACAAAGCAATGGCGAAAGATGATTTCACTGTTATTCCAAATCTCATTGTAGTGAAACTCTACTCAAAAGTAAAGTAGCAAAAAAACGAAGCAGATTTGTATTCACTTGTCTCTAAATCCTCATTCAATAGCATTCACACACGCCGCAATCATCCAGACTGAAGAAAGAGAATGAGTGTGGTCTTCGAGACAAAGCATAAGGTAACAGTGATACGAGTGAACACTTTTCACCAGGAGCGAGCGAGTGAATAAATAAATTGTTCGCTGTAAACACGATTAGCAAAGAAAAAATTTCTTAGTCAACGCTTTTTGAAATTCCGATTTGACGGCAGCACGCGTAAAGAAAGTTTTGCGGTGAAAAGGTCGCCCAGATAATTGATGGTATCGTGTTGACAGCGATAGAGTAGCGATAATTGATCATTACTTGTACATGGCGAGCAATTAAAAAGCAAAATTTTGTTTTCGCTTAAGTTTCGTTTCGTTGCGATCAAATTTACGGCGAGTGAATCAAAAATAATGAATCTGAATTTAGATCACTTTTCGTTGGAAATATCGCTTCGATTCGCGAGCATCGCATCGCCGGAGTTTTTCATCGTTTACTGAATGTTCGTTTCAGAGTGCGGTTCAAAAGTGAACTTTAAGGCAATTAGTCGGAGAACAAAATAGAGCCAATTTCGCGTTTGATTACAAAGAGGAAGTGTTTGAAGAGAGTTGATCATTAGACAAGGTGTGAGAATGAGGACGGATTCATTGCTTTGCACAGAAGACGGGGCATAAGAAGAGAGCACAAACGGAAAATCGAATTCGACAAGTGCCGAGGAGCGAATTTGTGAAAAACATGAAAAGATTTTTGCGCGTCAAAACACCGACTGATGCTTAAGCGTTACTTTCATAACACAATCCACAGGTAAAACTTTTAAGTCGACGAAATGAACACCGATTATGCTTTTAGCATTCGACCTGGAAACAATTCTGCCAAATATCGAAAAGTAGCGTCTAAACGAGAAGAACCAAAAAGCGACGGCCGACTTTTATACACTACGAAATAATATTTCTCGTTTATCGAAATATTTTTGTAGAGAACGAAATTTTTACTCTGTTCTAGCATTGGACACGAATAAACTCGTTGCCTGTTCAATATACCAGCCTCAAGTTCTGAACCACACAGTCGCAGTCGGTTTGTGCACTTCGCGTTTCAACAGAGAGCGAAAACCATATACACAAAGAAAGGATGGAAAGCTCCATTTTCACAGAGAAAACGGGTGCGATTATGGCGCAATTCACTCGCTCGCTCAGCGTGCGGCAAATGCTTAAACAGGTGCTTGTGATCATCACTTTTGGGAGCGGGCGAATACCCACACCGTTCATAGCTAGCGATCATTCGCGTTTTACTCTCAATCTCATCGAATTTGTGTGTCGTAAGCCGGCGAGATGTAGTTTACGCAGCGAAAGTGGAGATGAAGAACGAAAAAGCAAACGATCAATCGATTGTAAATCTGGTAGCGAGCGCATGCATTCGTTTCACTTTTACATTCAATATACGATACGAGTAATTATACGAAGTCGTATTGTGTTCGCCTTGTTTAAACTCGAAGCAGCACTTCAACGTTAGATCCACGGCTGTTATTGCGTTTGTTTTATGATTTTATAACCAATCTTCGCTAAGTACTCGAGTAAATTATTAATCGCTTTGTACTTTTGCTCGCGCTAAAATTGGTGAGAAAATGAAACGCAAAAGCACCTAATGGCTCAATTGTACAAGTTTTTATTTTCTCCGCACTTCAACATTCTTTTTACATTTACTTCTCATGAGAAGTAAGTTCGAGCAATAAATATCGAAGCAAAACTTTGACAAGTTTTGCCGCTCGTTTCTCAGCGCTTTATTGAGAGCTTAGAAGTGAAATTCAACAAACAACACATACCACTTTGCATTGTTTTCGAGGCACTGAAATCGTACAAAAATGAAAAAGTGAAACAGAAAAAGGAGTGCTCGCTGCTTGTCGAATTGTGTTTGTGCGTTTGATGGCTGCTTGCGTCGCTTTTCCAACGCTGTATCGATCGACAGCGAAAAAACACCTTTTAAAAAAATACACACGGGATCGAGTGAAAAAGTGTGCAACATTCACTTCTAAGTATCCAAGCTTCTACTCAAATGCTCGGTTTCCGCTGTCCTCCGAACAGCATAAAGAACTTGAGAATATTTAATTTTAAAAAATTCGATTTTTCCACTCGTGTTCCATTTATTTACAGAGTTACGTACTCTAATTTGCACAGACATCTTAAATTGTATTAGATGAAAATTTTAATGAAATTTATTTTATCAAACTAGTTTAAATCAAATGAAAAAATATTCCACAAAATGTTTCAAGTTGTAATGGTGTTAGGAAAACTAATTTGTTTTGGATTTTGAAAATACCTTCATGAATCGGGAACGACAAGAAATGTTTATAAAATTGAGAGAAGAAGAAATGATGAAAATTTTGGGATGGGAATAATGGGATAAAAAGATTTTGTTTTTGAGGTCGGCGTCGGCTTTTGAAATAATTTTTAAATTAAATTGTAAGGCACTGAAATTGAGCAGGTGATCATATTTTGTTTTGGATACAGATGCGAGCACTCTTCAACGATATAAACATTATGATAAAATTTAACATTTAGGACATCGATCTATGTTTGAAGCTTAAATGAATGTTTTCTCAAAGCTCAGCCAAACTCAAACTTCATAATATTAAACACAGAGTTAAGCAATATTTGTGACTATCAGGGGCACATTAACGCTGAAAAGGATAATAAACAGACAAGATGGAACAATATGGATGAGAATGGTTTTGGCTGAGCTTCGGAGAGACATTAGGCGTCAATTATATGTAAGTAAGTAAAATATAGACTTAATGTTAAATTTTGTCTTAACAATGATTATTAGTGAAGGGTGCTTGAGTATATGGTCAAAACAAAACATAAACATCTTATCAGTTTCAGTGGCCTATCGTTAAATGAAAAAATATTTCAATGCTCAATCTCAAGTCAGGTCTCAAGTTTTTTACATTTTTAACCAATCAAGTTTGAAAAACTCAACAAAATCACATAATTATCTTTATGAGTTTTAAATATTATTTCAGAATTATATAGATTTTAATCAGCATTTCTTTTCAAAGAAATTAAAATAAACTTCAATTTGTAAAATTAAATTCATCGAGTTTAGGCAATTCATTGAGTGTGTGTTTCAATGACTTTTCCAAAGGCTAAACGTTATTAAAAAAAGAGAAATAACAACAGTGCGGTGAATTTAAAAAGCTTGTATAAAAATTGCTTTGGGCAGCTAAGAAAAACTTTTACATTTCTGCTAAAATGGCTAAATACTTAAAAAATTTCTTGACTTTGAATGTAATTAAAATTCTTCAAAATTCATAATTTATATTAAGCGAGATTCTTTAGTTGTTAAGCTTTAAAACTAAATCATATTCTATTATGGATAACCTAATAGGTGATTCTCTGTTTGCTTTAGCTTTGAAATGATTTTTTAGTCAATTTTTCCCGTTTGGCGAACGAACAAAAAAAGCTAAATGTCACTTGATGTGGGCTGAAAATTGCTTCAAAACAACGAATGGATTGAGTTTTTGAACAGTAGCAGAAAGATGCTTTTAATATTTGTAATTTATGTTTTGCAATTTTAAAAAATAATCGGTGAAAGGGCTTAAGGAAAGGCTTCAGTTGTTGGTTTGCTTTTCGTTTTTGCTATGTAATCTAGTCGGAAAAAACTGCTCACAGCATTCTGCAAATTCATTGCAATATTATTTGGATATAAATTTTTAAAGAGCGCACTTATTTTCCTTTATATGATACATTAAATAACGAATTTTGCTCGGTTAGCAGTTAGCACTAAGCAACGTTCGCATTACTGCGTTTCTCTGTCGGCGCGAAAATATCACGTTGCCTCTTTCATTACGCTGCTTTTCATACAAAAAACGTATAAAGCCAGAAGAAAAATATTGTTACGTGAAAAAATGACAATTTTTTGATAAAAAATCGGTTGAAAGCGAGATACAATTCAGTTTTTAGTTTTTTTATCCTTTTTGTGAGCCGAAAGCAATCGTTGCATAGCGAAAGTCCGACTAAACAAAAATAAAAGAAATTTTTTATTAAAAAAGTGAATAAATAAGAGAAAGAAAAGTGCATAAATTATTATTAAATTGAGTTTATTTAGATGATGCTATCTAATGTTTAAATGCGTTTCAGATTCAAATGCTTCGTTTTCTCTCAACGAATGCAATTTTTTATCGACAAAAAATAAAATTTCTGCTATTTTATTGCTGTTTTCAATGCATTTTAAATTTTATCTACTTTATATTCTTTCTATTTTGGAAAACTTACTGCATCGTTTTTGCAAATTTGTTTTTATGTTTACATTTTTTCAATCAAGTATCAACAATATCAACTGTATCCGAGTCATGTTCGTTTTGTTAAACTTTTTCAGCAAAATTTCGCTTGAATATAATGAAATTGCTCTACTTTATGTTTCGCTAAAAACAAATTCTAAACACAGTAACAAAAGCTTCGTGAATATTTAAAATTTAATATCACGTAATAAGTTAATTTCAAATAATTTCAAATGACATTTAAAATAATTCATTTGTTTTTATTTTATTCCCAGTAAATTTTTGATAAAAGACAAAAACGAAAAGCACTGAAGAATGGTTTTAATTGTTATTGATTTGATGTCTTTTTAAACATGCTATAAAATACTAATCGTAAACATCAATCATTTGAGTTTATGCACAGTAAACATAAAGTTTTTTAATGAAAGAATGGAAGAATATCGGACACAAAGCAGGAAAAGTTATTTTCTATTCCTGTAATCAATCAATTACCAAATAAAATTTTTTTAATTTTGATCGAAAATAATGCCAAACAAAAATTGCAAGAAAAAAATGAAAATAAAAAATTTGAAAATTGATTGAAATGCTAAAAATAACAATTTGCCAGTAGATTTACCATGTTCAACACTAACTTAAGAACAAAAATAAAAGTTAAATTAGAAGTGAATATGCAAATAAAATTAAATCAAATTCAAATGAAAAAGTAAAATTTTTTAAATGCTACGATTTTTATATTTTCAGTTCCTAATCAAAAAACGTAATCTCTACAAGAATTTTTCGGAATCCTCAAAATATTTCTACTAACAAAGTGATAATGAAAAAACATAACAAAAACAATTGATAAACTTTAATCACAGCTTAAAACATTATCAGCTTTGAAGTTATGAAGCGAAGTAATGCAATCCGTGTGTCAACAATTTTTCGTGCTTTTAACATATCCTTCGATTACGGTTTTAGTAAAAATAATTTGTTTGTGAAAATACTGGTTCTTTATCCATCATGATTTGCTTGAAACTATACATACAGTTTGACAGACGATATATGCAATGTATGTGGGTAAGTTGGCTTTTTTAGTTGGCGAATTTAATTTAGCTCGTTAGCAACAAAAATCCTCTAACCCACTTTAAGTTTTTTCGTTTGGTTGATTTTTCTCTTTGATTTTATGCTTTTTTTTTGGTGCAAAAAGTACTCAATTCAAAGGTTAAAAGTTGCTAAAAACGATTTCGTTTAAAACATAACTTTTCATTTGACAGAAGCAAGTGATCCTGAGTTTGGTGCATTTTGACCCTTTTCGAGAGCACCGCCCTGTGTGACAGAATTACAGTTTGAAACATTTATTGTGAATGGCTATTAATTTTCGCGAAACGTATTTATTAATAAAGTGATCCATTAATGCAAATGAATTATTTCGAGTGAGAGAGAAAAGCGAAGAAAAAGAAAAGTCGATGTTTCAATGTGAAAAGCAGTGAAAACCTTTTCCGCATTTCGACCTCCTTTTCCTGTAATTACATTTTCGCGTAAATAATACGTAGCGTCATTTTGTAAATAACTATTTTTGACAAATTTTCTCGCTTTTCGATTCCTTTGAAAAATCGATTTCAAGTGTATAATGATATAGAGTAAAGAATGGAATGCTCGAATTAAATTTCTAGTCAGATAAAACTAGGCTCAAGTCCAAATGCTGATTTCGACGAAATTGTGTAAAAGGTAATCTAAGTTAAAATTCAGAGCAAACAATTCTGCAAAATTTATGATTGAACATCAGAAGAAACTCAGAATATTTTAAGAAATTCGTTTATTTTTCAATTCTTTCAAATAGCACAAATTGTTCGCATTGAAATTTCAAAAGCGAAAATAATTTTTTCAAAGCTGAAAATTTTCCAATTTGTATAAACATAATGCAAAATTAAGACGGTATAACATCACCCTCTATTGACCTATCGAGTTAGAGTTCAGAACAATCCTTCTAACCTATCAAAATAGTTACATAAATGCTGATTTGTTATATTTAAAAGTATGTGTAAGGATGTGAAATAGAAAACAAAAGTTTTCAAGATTAAAGGTAAAAAATAAGCGTAGACTCTGAGCTTACAAGTTTTTAGAAATTTTCTTAATGGTTCAAAATATGCCTCATGTGGTGTTTATTTTTCATCGAAGAACAGTGGAAATTTGTGATATTCAATAGTAGAGAAAAGAGAGATGAGAAAAGAAGCGAGTGAACGAAAAAAACTTTTGAGATAAAGAGAAAGCGATGTTTCATTCACTCATTCAAGCGAAATGTTCTTAGCCCGTGAAGCAAACAATAGCGTGTTGAATAGAAAAGCTACGATAAACATTCTATTTATCTTAAAAGTTTCATGATGTGAATTTAGATCACTTTTCTTTTTCGATTCACTCAGATTTTATGAAATGCAAAAAGTTTCGAGCTTCGCTTCACTCTAAGCGTCGTCGCTTAGCAAAATTTAATTATGCAATATGAAAAAAGTAGAAGTAGAAAAAATCAAAATCAATTTTCCAATAACTGAGGTGAAACCACGTTTTTAATTTTAAGCTAATTTGCAGATGTAAATTGCTTTTACCAAAACAAAGTAATTGTGTAGTTATTTTGTCTGGTCGAGAGAGAGAGAGAGAAATGCTGATTTCATACTCTCTTTCTATGTAATTAGTATTTAGTTGCACTTTACTATTGCTCGCTTGTTCTCGAATCTTTGTTGACTTTTATTTTACATTTTTATGTTTGTCACTTAATTACATTTGTGAATTTTAAATTTAGCTTTTAAGTATTAATTTAAATGATTTTTATCAATCAAACCGCCGATTACGATTAAAATCAAATGTTACCTATAACTCTGTCCAAAAAAGTTCTTTATTTTCGGATAAGGAGATGTTTTTTCCTGAATAGAGCTATAAACAATTAAAAATTGAAACGTTCACAGTAATACATTTTTAAAAAATGTTTAAAACCATTAGTAAAAATTTTTCAATTCCAACAAGAAAGGCTCATGAGATACGTTCGTTTTGATTCAACTGATCAATTTTGATGAAATTCAAGATGAATAAATGTTAATAAACTCGGATTTTTTTTAATTAGACCGGAAGCAAAAAATAAATTTTAATTTTATTAATTCTATAGTAGAATATTAACTAGTCAACACTAATTTAAAAACTTTTTATGTCAAGAGATCAATAGTTAAATTGTTAAAGACTAAACACTCTATGAAGTGGTTCGAATCCTATTTGAGATTTTTTTTCAATTTTGAATTTCATTAAAAATTCAAATTAGTTATCAATGCGCAATAGGAAATTTGAATTCCAATGTTTGAAAACCATTATTACGAATTGTGAATTTATTTCAAATTTCAATTGAAATGGTGTCTCTGGCTTAAAATTTTTAAAAAAAATGAAACAGAAAATTTGAAATTATAATAAAATTGTTATTAAAAATGTTTTCAGAATTTTGAAAATTTCTAGTTATGAAAATTTTTGATTTGTATGCTAATATGACTGCTAAAAATAATTTTGCTTCTAGAATATTTAAGTTTAACAAACCTCATTTTCATCCGTACTCCGTGTTCAAAGTTTCGTTCAATATTGATATTTATTGCTCAAGTCTTAAAAATTAAAAATTTGAAAGAAAAAGAAGAAACTTAAGAATATAGAATTTGAACAACGTAAAGAGCGCAGCATTTAACAATTAAGTAATTTAGTTCTCTATTCAAAGAAAATTTTATTATTTTATTTTATTTTTAATATTTGATCTACAATGGAAAATTACTCTCGCTTTGCCGCAATTGAGAATAAAATTTCTCACGAGATTCATTTTACATTTATTTTTGCATCTTCAATTTTCTTGAAATTGGCCAGTGACACTTCGTAAACTTCTTTTTAAACAAGAAAATTGTAATGGAAAGTTAAAATCAATTTTAATTCAGCTCACGAGCTAATTACAATTAAATGGACTTTGATGGATAAGCTAAATAGATACTAGAGAATAGTTGGCAACAAAAACTTAAAAATCCTGTTTAAAAATGTTTTTTTGTTGCGAAGATGTTTAAAATTGAATTCGCTTCAGGCTCCTTTTTATTTTCCATATTTGTACAAGAGATTTGTTTAGTCACTAAAAATAGATTTTTCACTTGATTTCTATAAACTAAAATCTAGTATATAATAAAACATTCACTTTTAATAATAACTACAATAATTTTAATAAAATTACGGCGCTCAATAACCAAGTTAGTGTTTGTGAGAAAGAATAAGAAAAATTCAGTCCGCCCCGCAATATTATAAAAATTGCAGTAGATAATTTATATTCGCCAATAGTCGAAAATCCTTATATAACGTTGATCTCACACAAAAATAAATTATGAACTTAATATCGCTATAAGTATAAACTCGTCATACTTTTAGAGATTATCTTTCGACGCAGCTACCGTCAAAATGTGTCGTGTCTTATCTGCGCTAGAGCTTAATTTCGCAAATATATATTTAAGGCATGATAAGATGCAACATATTTTGATGGTAGCTGTACGTGTAATTGCAATGTTCTTTTGGATGGTGGAAATTTTTCGATAAATATCTTCTGAGAACTTCATTAACTTCTTTAATTTGCTAAGTTGTTTGGAAGCAATCTCATGTAATGTGCTGCAGTTATACCAAAAGTAGTGTAAATGTTAAATATTTAAGTGCATAAAAAATTGAAAACTGCAGATAAGTTATCAAGTTTAATTAAGTGAAGTGAATATTCAATCAAAATAAACATACCGACGAATGCGAAAGGTAAATTAGATTTAGCTAAAACAATTCATTTTTAGTTTTATTTCATTTTAACGAATCTTGATTAATATTGCTTTTGAAAAAAGGAAAAACTTACATTATATGAAATCAATCAAAGAAAAACATTGCTACTTTATTGGCAATGATTTTTAATTATGATAAATGATTATATCATCATATAGCTTACAGAAGGCTGAAATAAAACAAAAAAGAGAACAGAACCGAGTGGGGAAATTATTAAAAAATTAGGAGTTACTGTTTGTAATGAAATAAATAATAAATTAACAATAATGGTATGAAATAAGAAGAGATGTTCTAGGTAATATTTTGAATAGAAATCAATTTTGATAACAATCAATTCACTAATATCCCATAATTTTATAGTTGAGGTGTTTAATTATTATCGTTAAGTTCGGAGAAGTTGCATATTCACAAAAAAAACATATAACAATCTCTAAGACTTAAAATAGAAATAGAAAAATAAATGAAATAGACTTAAAAGCGCTTTTTGAAGCAAACTCAAACAAAAATAGTAGCGTAAAGCGATTCAAACAGAAATTTCTACGCATTTAACAAAAAGAAACATCGTTTGAATTTTGTCTATTTGTATGATTTTTGTTTTATGCTTTCTCAAAGTATTCGATATTGAAAATGTGAATGTTTCAGTACTAATTAGAAAGAAATAAAAATAATTTTAGGCATATAAATTTGAAAGTTTAGAAATAATTCAAAGGTGAAAATTTAAAAAAAAATTATTCAAAAAATATTTATGGAAAATTCAACAAATTATATTATAAAATTATTTATATTTATATTATTAACACTTTCAATTTAAAAATCTTATTTTAAGATTTAAGATCAATATATCAAGAAATTCATTTTAATTAAATGTCACAATAATTCATTGACTTCATCATTGAACTAATTTTTGACTGTAATTAAGATTTAATATTTTTTCGCGCTTAAAAAATTTTTGAAAACATAACGTGTCAATTAATTTTGATTAAACACTGCGAGGTTACTTTTTAAAAAAGGATTCAAAAGATCAAAGCTAATTTGCATTTGATTTATAATTTCGACTAATTTCAATAAGTAAGTTGAATAAAATGTTTTGATTAAGTTCATACGTATATCCATAATGAGTTCATACTCGCTGATACAGCGATTCTACTATAAATAGCGGCCGCATTTAAAACCTAGAGAGACTTTCGAAAGCATGATCTTATGCAATAGAAAAATTTGCATTCGGAAAATGCGATTAGAATAAGATTGGAGCTAAAGCACTTTTCGGTGTCAAACGCGGGTTTAAAAATGGTTAATTAAAGTGATAAACGAGAGAATTTACAATGTTTCCAATTAAAGTAGGAAGGGTAATAGATTTACGTTTAATTTTTAAGAGAAAAGAGACACAATTGTTTGCGATTCGTTAATTGAGAAACATTTTCATAAATTGTTTGAAGAGTTTCGCATAAAAGGCTTGTAGCTGTAACACTAAATTAGAACAGAGTTAATTCGCGAAAAATTCAATTAAGAGGCGAAAGAAGAGAGAAAATAGCGTCGCTTTAACTAACGTGCAAATAGATTTGCAAATCAATTGAAAGAGAGAAAGCGTTAAAGGACCATGTGAAAAAGCTAGAATGGGATCAACTGTCACAAGTGATCAATGAAAAACGAGTACATCGACGAAAAAGGTTCTATGAAAGGCGCTTTGATTATACTTTGGATTAACTGATCTGGTTAAAAGTGAAAACATTAATCAATAAACGGTTCTGTGTGTTCTTTATCTTCAGATATCAACCAATTGCTTTTGCATCGATCGGTTTCCACTATTTTCAACCACAACCGCAAACAAACGATAAATTCGCGTTTTCAAACTTTTAACAATTCGTCGTTTAGAGTATGAGAATTATTGAAGTTTTCCTAACGATTGCTTTCACTTTGAAATCCGCAGTAAATTTCAAAAGCAATAAAATTTCACTTTTTATTTCGATGTTTTACAAAACAAATCCTTTCAATAACCTGAAAAGAATATAAAACACAAAAGAAACGCGAAAGTTTCAATTCTTCTCTTTGTGAATTGAAGAAAAATCATGAAAGTAATTCGTAGAAGAACTACTTTAATTGATTTCATTTCGCTTAATTTTTAATTTCGATGAAAACTCTCGCTCAAGTCCTATGATGATAATGATTGTTTGTTGAAGCCCAAAAAAGCAAATACAATCGCCAATGTTTTTCGAGCGTCGCTTAAAAACCATAGAACACAAAAACTTGTGAATTAAATTTTCAACGTGTTTCAATCTCATTATTATTTCAAAATGGCGATAAAATGAGAGAATTTTGCTCTTGCTAGCCGATCTGATTGCATTCAATTATTTTGGTTTAGTATTAAATTAGCTCAATGTTTGCTAACCTTTCGAATGCTGACCACTAAAGTTAAGAAGGCAAATACAAAAATAAATTGAAAAGCTTCGTGTACATTAATTGCCGAGTCGAATATTTTCAACGGAAAAACTTTCATAGTTTAATGTTAATTATAAATTGTGACAAAACCTAAATGCAGAGTAAATAATTAGTGCTTTCAGTTGAAAACAAGAGGTAAATTAAGCAAGAAAAGGTGCTATTGTAAGCTAGCGTCAATTCGGCCGCTGCATTATTTTAACGCTTCGTTTTACGCAACATGCGAAAAAATAATGAGGCGAAACAGTATACACAATGATTGAAACTGTTTACTCTATTCTCCATCACACTTTTCGAAATGACTTCAAGCATATTATAAAATGAATAGAGATTTAATTATAAAATTAGTGAAACTTTTTTTTGGCACACTTGATCGAGTAAAAGCGTTTTGCGCAGAACAACTTTCTCATTCACTAAAAATAAAACGTTATACTCTGCATTGTTAACCCGCTTCTTTCTAGCGTAGAAACAAATTAAAATTATGAATGCAGGATGGTGACTGAGATTGAAAAAAAATAATAATAATAATAATAGAACTTTATTTTTTCAGGAGAGCCCATTTAGCGAATCGCTACTCTTACATGGGGACCTGTAGTTAATATAGAAAAAGAATTATTTTTTCTTATTCGAAGCACATTTATGCAACCAACTTTCAGAAAGTAATAAAGCGAAATGCATAATTAATTAATGCGATGCGAATTCGCTGTAAACATTGCATTTAGTTTCTCCGAAAATAAATGAAATTTGCAGCGAAAGCAAACTTTACGTTAAATTAAAATGGTTCTAAATTTGCAACGTAATTACAAAATTTTGTTGTGTGAAATTTTGTACGCTTTTCGCTCAAAAATCGATATTAGTTTCGAAAATTAAGAAGTTTGATAAATGTTATTGTGCCACGTTGCAAAGCTAAGCAAGAAAGAAAATTTTTTGCTCCGTTAACATTTTTTAGTTTTGATTATGTTTGCGAAGCGAAAATAACTTCACTGAACTCTGTGAAAATTTTGTTTTTTCCTGTTTGCCTTCAACACATTTAAAATTTTAATTTAATTGCAAAATTCAACATCGTTGTTCGATTCAAGCTTTATGGTAATTACGGCGATCATGTTTTACGATCATTATTTGACCATTTAATTACGTGAATGGCGTCAGTAATTACTTTTTAACTCATCGATTTGTGAGCACATTAAAACGTGCGAACCAAGCGTTTAGTTTTCCGCTCAAATTTGTGTAATTTTTTCTTTCATTTGAAAAGTTTCGCATAACTTAAAGTAAAGTTTGCAAGTGTTGTTTGGTTACTAGAGCGAGTTAGAGACGCGAAAGGTAAACTATGTCGATTTGGGAATAAAGTTAACGCAAATAAGAACGGAATCTGTATGTCTGTATGGCGTCTGCGACTTGAAGGTTTGGTGTCGGTAAAATCAGTGAAGTGTATGTAGTTCAATAAGAACGAGGAAAATTTTCGATTTTCCTTGTCAACGGTTTTTTTTCATAAGAAGCGAGAGTTCATTTTACTTTTTAATCTTTATTTTCGTTTCGGAACATTTACCAACGTTCAATTCATCCATTAAGTGATTAGGTGAACACTTTTCTATTTCTGTTTACCCATTGAAATTTCCGTGTTTTCTTATTCTTTTAGAGTTCAAAATGAAGACAAATGTGATCGATGTTCTTTGGTTTTCATCCACTAACAAAATTTATTTGTCTAGAACAAAACAGGTGATAAATAAATCTTCATACATTATTTTTAAATGTTATTACATACACTGTCTGAACAAGTTGGTCAGAAATTGAATTTATTTATATCAAAAGCGCGATACGCCCTTTTGAAATAAATACATTCGATTATATTCATATGAAAATGCATTCAATTCATTCTTATGATTGAGTGACAAAATTCAAAATTTTTTGTCATTTTTTCTTTAAATAAGCTTCGATTTTTGAAAAAATTATTCTTAGCAAAATGTGTCAAATTCTTTTATAAGCTCATGTCCAATAAAATCTTTTCACTTCAATTTATACTCGCTTTATTGCAGAGCATTAAGCCGAAAGATTTTAATGGACACGAGTGGACAGCCAAACTTTGTAAACAAAAAATTTACCATTTTAAATCAAAACTAACTTGAGTACCAATAAAGTAAATGAAACAAAAATATTTACGGGCAAACTGCACGGACTACTTCACTTTTTTTCTGATGAGAGCTTTTTCGAAACTGTTTGCATTGTGTAATTAGTGAATTAATTTAGACGGTGATTTGTGTAATCAGAGTTAAGAAAAAATTATTGACAATTCGTTTCAATGTAAAAATAGCGTGTGATTAAAAACTGTGCGAACGATAGTTGCATACAAGATCTTCTAATTCGTTAATTAAACAATCAAAATTTTTGCATATCAAGTCTCATAATGAAAATCGTTTGCCAGGCTTCCTTATTAATATGTA
>NCKU01002125.1:341-20609 GCA_003675995.1 Dinothrombium tinctorium
TTTTTTTCGTACGTTTACAAACTTGAAAAAAAAGATAAATAAGCAGGAAGCTCGCAAGTAAAGAATGAAAGTGCTCAAGAGATTATCAACAATGACACACATGCCTGAAGTCGTTTTTTGATATGTTGACCACAGCGTTTCGAAGAACGAAGAGCATTTTTATTTGACACTTGAGAGAAGTTTCCGCGATTATTTTTGACATCGAAAGCAAACAAATATTGTTAAATGTAGAAAGGAAGAAAAAGGAATGTCTATTCAAGTTTTTCACTTCGAAAAGGAAATCTCATTCAAAAGCAGACAGCAAAACGGTAAACATTGTATTTGCTTTTTCAACTGGCCGATAAATTTGTGATTTAAAACAGATTTCTTCAAATAAGATTTGCATTGCATCTCGATGGTTAATTTGAGGATGATTTTGCTTTCTAAAATTGCGGCAATATTTTAACATTTACAATTTTTTTAATGATATATCACTTCGTTACTTCCAATCTTTTCTTTTTATGCTTGAATTTAACCGTTTTCTAAGCTAATATTTTAAATTTTTCGTTTTTAATTTTTCTAATAAATTATTTTTGATTAATTTTAGAATTTTGGAAATTTTTAATGGTACCCTTACAGAATTCTAACTTGGACATCTCTTAATCCTTTTTTGTCGATTTTTCTTGTGAATATTTTTGAAATCTTTAATCATTTTAGTTCTCTAAATAAGAAAGAAAACTACTAAAATTTAAAAATATTACAAAAAAATGATTTGTTCAAAAATTTTATTTTTTTCATTCTTATTTTTGGATCTCTAAGCTTAGCTTAATTTTGTAAGTTTCATATTTGAACTCAGAATTTAAATTTGTCAAAGAAATTACAAATAAAAAAAACTGCAAATCATACGAAGATCGAGTGGTATTAACGAATGAAAATGATCTACACATTACTTAATCATTGTTGATGATACACTCAATAAAGTTTAATTATCCTGATCAAATGTACTTAAAAATAATTCAAAAATTAACTTTACTCTTGTTCTCAACAATTTCATCAGATACCAAAAAGGTTACATTTCATAAAAATTGTCAAATAAATTCTTTAATTTATCAACGATTAAAATTACAAAATTTTGAAAATCGCTTGAAATGCCCACATTTTCGCCGGAAAGCAATGAGAGATTAACCTGAAAATTAATATATCACAAACATTCATTTAGAGACACGCTCTCGGGCATGATTAGAATTAAAATGATTATTAATTAAATAGAAAATTTTCCGCGAAATAGAAAATTTTGAAAAATAGTTTATTGTGCGCTGTCTAATTGTACCACACCCTTTATGCACCCGCTGCAACGTATTCACACATGCAGCGTGTACACGCGAGTTATTCTGATTCAAGCRGGTCACGTATTAAGACAAATACACACACCCGTAGCTTTTTGTTTAACCCTTACATTTAAAACTCAACTTTGAAAAAAAACTAAAAAATTTCACGCGTCTGGCTTTTACTTTCTTTTTTAATTGATGTGTATGGACGACGGGCGATGGGCGATACGATTGTGGTGAAGCACTTTACTTGACTTTGCAGGTCGTAATTTTTGTGACAAACCACTTTAAATATATAAACGATGTTAAGTTAATTGAGGTTGATCACGAAAGTTTAAATTTTGTGTATGATTTTTAATTTTATTAAATTCGCATGCACTCAATTATTTAAATGAAATTTTTCTGCCATTTAATTTTTTTTTAATTTGTCGAATTCAACTGAGAAAAAAAGCAGATTATGGTAAAATTGCCAAAAAAGATAATTTTTTAAAAATGTTTTTTATTATTCGCTAATTCTAATGCAAAAAAAGAAATTGACTTAATAAATTAACAAAAAACTAATATTCGCAAATTTTTTGCTTGGTTTGTAAGAAGACATCGATCTGCATTCGAAAATTTCAACATTTTTACAATAAATGATGAATTGAATAAATTTAAGCGCTTAAGACGATTATTGTCGGTAAAGAAATTACGCAAAATCAAAGTTACTTTTGTGAAAAGTATCAACAGCTAAAAAAATTTTTATCTAATTTTAAGTTTTTTATTCTAATTTAAAAATTTGTATTCGAAGCTCAAAATTATTTTTTTATATAAATAAAATTTTTGAAATTTTATATATTCTTTTTTAAAAAATATGATGAATTAGATAAATTAAAAACTCATAGAATCGCATATTGAAAATTATGACTGAAATAATGAGAAAATTTTTATAATTTCATTTATGCACATTTATTTGATTTAATTTTATTTTAACTGCATGCTATTCTTATTGTGAACAAAGATTGTCTCAAAGTAAAATATTTAAATTTCATAATACGAGGACATTTCAACAAGAATGCTAAAGTTTTCATTTTTCGTATTGATGAGTGGTCAAACCGCTATGAAGTAAAGAGCGTTCAATAAGTAAGTGATACAAATTATAAACTTAAATAAAATTAAAATGACAAAACTAAGAAACTTTGTTTTTTCACGAAAACGAAGATCTACTTTTCGTATATTTGAATGTTATTCATTTAAGTAGTAAATCGATGTTATTTTAGCGTTAGTAAAGATTAAATTTAGGCAGAAAACGCTTCCATAGGAAAATCATTGAATTTTTTGAGTAAATTAACAATGGTTTATGGTACACGAGCATGGATGTTAAATATAAAAAGCTCTAAACAATGAAAGATTTATGAATGTGGTGAAACGCATTCAAATCAAAAATGCTCGTGAAAAGTTTTACTTTGAAATTTAAAATTTTGATCGAAATAAACGAAATGAAATAAAAAATATTTTATATTTTATTTTTCAAAGAAATGAAAAATTAAAGAAATTGCTCAAAATGCTTATTTTATTATTTATCCCTTCGTTCAAACCTATCTTTTTTAATAGCTTTGCCACACCGCTTATTGAGTATCGCGCATTGCAGTTTTTCGCAAATTTTAGCCCCAAGTTTATGAAATTTTCTCCAATTTTTTATAAGATATCTGTGCTCTTCGGTTATTACAGGCATTTTAATCGAAATTTTATAACAATATTTCTCGTGCAATTTTATTTAAATAATCTTCGCGAGCTATACTTTTTTCGCTCGTTTTTAGAATCATTGTTGTTCAGCGCTTTAAAAATGCAATGATTTTCCTATGGAATCATTTTTTGACCAAATTCAATTTTTCTTCACATAAACTTATTGTATTTTTACAAAGTAAATGTTTAACATTTAAAAAGGCAAAATTCAAATCTTTGTTAATGTAAAAAACGAGTTTTTTTACGATTTGTCGTTTGAAAATTATTTAAAGTTTAATTTTGTATCACTTACTTTTTGAACGCTCTGTAGACTATTTTTAAGAAATTAAATTTTAATTTAGTTTACAGAAATTATTATGCATACTGTATAACATTTAAAAAATCAATTTCAATTTTTCATTCATTTTTGAGGTTAAGTTTCGTCAAGAGAACAATATGATATAGAGCGTTGATTATAGTTTAAGATACATTTTCCATAAATTTGCAGTAAATCTGACACCGCCTAAAATGTTAAGTTCAAAGGAAAGTCAGAATTCGTTTCGATTTAATCAATGAAACTTTACGTAAAACTTCAATATTTACTTTTCAGTGAATATCTCTTACACTCTTGAAACAACGCTTTTATCTAAGCTCACGAATTCAATTAGTTTTAATTTGGCATGTTTTTAATATTATTAAATGCTCTTGAGTTTGATATCTCATCTTATAGATTGCTTATGAAAGCTTACAAAAAGCAGAATTTAAAAAGATGCAAATGTATAACCAAAGAACATCTTTGGTTCTTTGAAATGGTTAACTTTACACAGCTCTTTACTTACTAGATATTTACTTTAAAAAGATTTATCTGCAGTTAAAATCATGGCATCTATTATCGTCGTTGCGGTTTCATATTTCAAACAAAAATTCTAATGATTTAGAAAATGATACTTTAGAGCGTGTTTTGTTACTTTCATTTAATTTGATTTTACAAGAATTTTTTGTCTACTTAAAATAGTAGAAATCGATCATACCGAGAACGTTAAGCTAAAGCTTCATTGAAATCAAGATTGCAACCGTCGAGTTTCAAATTACTGCTTTCTTTCGTAAATTCACTTAAATTTATTTCTATTGAATCATTAGACTTGTTTTTTCATCGCTTTCATCGCTTTAAAAAGAATTTGTTTAATTGAAATTGAAGAATACTTTCAAACACTTTTCGATCCAAATCACCAGTTAAATGAGTTAAGAATTTCACAGTTTTAATGAAACGGAAAACAAGTTAATGTTTTCATTGTCGTTTTAAAATGAACAAATTTCTTTTAGCAAAAGTGTTAGCACGTAATTCGACTTTTTATCGATGTACAGTGAATTTAACTACATGTAATTTCAAATCAAATAAAATTTTACATTACAAAGATTTGCACTTGCTTTCCTTTTCCCCAAAGTTGAGACAAAACTTTTCAATTTACAAAATTTTTCATTTCGTTAGTTTTACTTTACATAGGTTTTAATTTAGCATTTTGAACGACAGAATTTTCTCTCTGAGCGAAGAATAACCCACAAAGTAATAAAAATTGTTCAGAGTTGTACTTTCTTTATTATGTTCATTTCCAAATCTGCAAAATAATTTTGCTTTCCAAATTCGCAATTTTTGATTTTTTATGTGAATGCAGCGCTGGAGAGTGAATTTTTAATAATGCTGCTTTAATCTAATAAAAATAGGTAGTAGAACTAAATCTTATGCGTTTCTCAAGAGTAATTCAAAAGAGTTGATCGTCTCAATTTTCTTTCGTACCTTGCACGAGTGAATTTCAGTGGCTGATTTTGGCTTTCGCCTTAAAGTGAAATTTTCTCGCTTAAAATCACAAATCGTTTGTTAAACCAATTCTTTATGTCACGCAATTTCGTTTGTCACTCTTTTTTAATAATAAATGCTTTAAAGTACTCGTTACGAAAGATAAATGATTTAAGCTGATTGTAACGCGTTTTGATAACTACAAAGCTCAATTTTAGATTTTATTTATTTTCAAAATTCTAGAAAAAAGCAAGTGAGCAAAGTAGTCGCTAAAAACATTCAACGAATTCATTTTCTCTTTTTTTAGCCATTCGTTTTGTTTTGAAAAACTTTTCTAAATATTTTCTCTCTCTAAAAGCTAATGAGCCGCATAAAAGTATTAACACGAGTATCGAATGATAGTTACGCAACTATTTATTGCCTTCGGTTTATTTTTGCGTAAACGCGAAAAGAGAAAAAATCCAAATCTCGCATTACTTCAAAATGGGATATAAATGTGAAAATGTTTTCATCTGATTACTTTTAAGTATGTCATAAAAAAAGCAAAATCTAGTTTTTGACAGGCCCTCACTTCCTTTTGAATTATTCATAGTCGCCGAAAGCGCTGTTTGCCTTTGTTTGCCAGCTGCGCGCCTATAACATGATACGCGTGTACTATTTCACTTCACGTAGTCTGGAGTATGGACTCACTGAACTTTTCAATTTCCTCGGCTGTCAAAATGGCATCCGACGGCGAGATTTGTTATTTGATTCTTGAAATTTTAGACAGTTAACTTTCCTAGCACATACGCACAGTCACAATCAAGAACGTTAATAAATGATTCTGAGGAAGTTCATAGGTGGCATAAAAAATCTTTTCTTTTTACTTAAAAGCATACTTCATTCAAGCCGATGAATTGAAATATTTTTTTGTGAATTTTTATGAAACTTGTTTCGTGATCAAATAAAAGATGTTGAATCGCTCGGCGTCATAAATTGGAGAAAATATTTGAATTCAAAACTGAGAAGAGCTCGAAGAGAACTTCTCCAAAGAGTAAAGAAAAAACTTTTTAAGAGAAAAACCACATACGTTCGCTTCGGTGATAATAGAACTAATCTCTCACCGCTACTAAGGGCCAATAAACGAAATATGAATTGTAAGTAATCGAAAAAGTACGATCGTTTCAAAATAAAATATTTCGATTATCGAAAAGTAAGCTCAACTGCAAAGCATCACGAATAATTGAGCGTCTCGTAAGTTGCTTTGCAGTTAAGCTCACTTTCGATAATCGAAACATTTTATTTTCAATCGGTAGTACAAATTGTTTAACGCTTGTTTTGGTAATCAAATTTGAATGAATGCCCTGCGCTTAAGGTATTCTTCAAATCGCGCAGATTTTGGACAGTTCAACGTATTCTTTCATTTTGGATAGTTTTTTAAGCTATTTAAAAACACAAACAACATATAGACTCTATTTCAATGCTAATATTTCACAAAGCAAGTGGCATACGCATATACAAAACTTTTCAGAAACTTGAGTACCTAAGAAATGAATAGATTGCGCATCTTACTCTACATGCAGTTCATTTAAATTAATTAACTATTTTATTTAAATATGTTTTTGCTGGTAAGATAGCCAATTAATATGAATGAAGATCAGCTAGCGTCTGAGAGTGAGAACTAGAGGATAGACGAGCGCTGGACTCGAACCAAGCATCTTTCATTATACGGGCGAGTACTTTAGAACGCTAAGCTTCTGAGTTTCTCTTCACATTCACTCAAATAATAAGGGACGTTTAGACTGCTGACACGACAAAACAAATGCTTAGTAACATGTCACATTTTTGGAAGTGACTTGAGACTGCTCACTATTGCAGAATTCTGATTTAATATAAGAGGATTTTCTTCTTTTCCGAGATTTTTCCATTATGATACATTAAAGCTTACGTAACATTTTAAGAAAACAAACATCTATTTATGCTGTGGTTAAGCTGAGAGTGTTGTTGGCCCCTTCATATTATGAAAGAGCATGAGATTATATGGAAATGTTTAAAATAAAAGTTTTTAAATCAAATTTGATTATAATTTATTATCACTTTGAGCAAACAGATGCATTATGATATATGAAAAACGCATTATTTATTTAATGCATACAATTAAAAGCAAAATTTTAAGTGTTGCGGCAATTATTCTTTTGGCAGTAATTAAAATAAAAATAAATGAAATAGCGCACGATCAATATTATGATCATAATAATCAAGAGTGAGATATCAGGAATAACAATCTGCGAAATTTTTTTGTGCAAAGATTCGCGCAGAGAGAAACTTTTTTATGATAATAAAAGTGTAGAAAAATTATTTTATAAAGTTTATATGAGTTAACTTTTCGCTGTTAGTTATTCAGTTTCATTATTTTTTAGAAACATTTGAAAATGAGCCTCTCATTTTTATTTAAAGCAAAATCTCTTTCATATTTACTATTCTGAACAAAAAATTGTTAGAAAACTTGTTGTTGAGGAATTATCGATCGCAGTAGAAAGAACAAATCTTTTCCACTCTTTTTTGTTTCTTTTCTCATTATCCAATTATTAATAATAAGTCAAGGGAGCCAAATTCAACATATGAATTAATGAATAAAATGAAGGAGCTAAAGAGATTTTGAATTAAAGCATTAAGAATGGTAATTATAAAGCTTTGAATGAAGACATTAGAATTCCGATGTGATATATTATATCTTCTAAATTCTAAATCTGATGAGGTCTTTGTTGAGCATTTTATTTTTTCTTTTTCGATTTTAATAAGTTTAGGAACATTCTTAATCCGAAGCTTACGATTATTTGATTTTGATTATTGAATTTGAATCTTATTTAATTTGTAAGTTTTGTCTTATCATAATATTTATGTAAAATGCGAGAAACAAAACTATTGTTTACTTTTTGCCTATTCATAATTATCAACTTTTCTTTTAAACATCAATTATTTTAGATGCAATAAAATTTGAGCAACAGCAAGTTTAGTATCATAGATATTTAAATCACAGATAGTCAATTTATATGCGAAACCGAATGAAAAAATCATTTTTATAATTTCTCACTCTTTTCTCAACTTAAATGTAAAGTTTTGCTTGAATAGAAGCTGGGATTCGAAAAACTTCGATGAGGAGTAAAAATTCAAAATGAAAAACTTTTACGTTGACAATATTTTGTTTATTGTCATCGTTGATTTTTCTTAAACTAATATAAAAGTTTTCACTTACGATGGCAAAATTGTTTATGAAAGACAGTTTTGCTTTTTTAATAGTTAGCCTTCGTCAGATCAATTGTATGATCGCAACGGAATTGAGTGTGCTTTCACCTTTCTTCTGAAAATAAAAGCTAAGAAAGTGAAGACATTTTAAAAGTTCAGATTGAGTGAGGCGATAAACGTTATTTGAAAGAACCGAAAAGGTCGTTTTTCATTTTTTATACAAATAACATGCATCCCACAAAAAATCGGAGTTACTTTGAAAAATATTTTATGCCGCTTGAAAGCAAAAAATCGTTCAACAACTTGTAGTCTAAAAAGCTTCTTTTTTAATATTTCGATTTTTTGTAATGTTATTTGTAACTCTTTACTATACTAGCTACTCTAATATATAATTAAAATAAAATGTAAGACAATCGACTTACGGCTGAATTTTTGAATATATTCTAATTAAAAAATTTCTTTTTAAATGAAAGGAATTTCTCTTCAGCAATAACATTTAAGACATTATTCGAGATTTTAGGAAAGGCATGATAAGCATTCTTTTCCTTCTTTTTCTATTTGAATCTTTAATCTGCCTTCGTTCTCTTTACTTAAAAGTGGATACACAATTAGTTCGGCTTTGATCACACAACTTATTAATGCTCACTGATATGCTGCCGAAACTTTAGCGCTCACATTTTATGACCAACATTGTCGTTGTAAGTGAAAACTGTTTTATAATATTAAGAAAAACTTTTTTACTCGAAATTTTATTTTGAACTGCTAAATTTTTAATTTATTATAAGAACAAAAATTGTCATTTTATTTTAAAATTTCGTTTTGTGTTGTATCTTACAAAAATGCTACAATAAATTATAATGAATTCTGATCCGATTAAGTTTTGTCATACTCTCATTACGTTATTGACGTATTTTATACAATTTTTTTTCTAAGTTTCTGAGGATCACTTCAAAAATATTTTATTATTTAATTATCTCTTACTCTACAAATTCACTTTGATATGAAATTGAATTTATTTTTCGCTCAGATTTCATCTTTATTATTCGTTAGAACCTCATATTTTGATAATCCGCCAGAGATAAGAGAATTACGATATTTTCATGATTTGAATTCTTAAATCCTAAGAGCAAAGTGATTATTCAAATGATTTTACATTTCTAACAACAATTTTTTTTACAAACCCAATTCTAACACTTCTCGAAAAATACGAAGATATGCTCTGAATTTATTGATTTCGCTTTATTTAAAAAAGCGTCCATCCAAATTACAATCAACTCGAATACAACTTCAAAACCTCTTTTCTTACATAACAAACTCTGGGCGTTAAACCTATGCTTAGAGATAAAAACTAAAGACGAATACAATCTCATTATGGCGAGCTCGCCGCGCTAGAAAGCAAATTTTTTTTTGTTTGTCCACCAACGTTCACTTAGCAGAGGCTTTTTTATTTGTCTGCATTTGATGTCACGGAAACATCTCTCAAGTGACAAATAAAAAAGCGTTCAGCTCTGTTGCGCTGTGGTCAACATAGCAAAGATAACTTTAGACACGTCAATCACCTAAAGTTATCTCTTCTGCGCTCTTTCTTCTCCAAAAGAATGGCACCAAATAATTTGCACTCGATGAAAACAAATGTTGCCTTTGGTTGCTCAAACACTGGCGCTTAAAATCTTAATCACCAATAATTTTAACTTAGTTCAATTTCAATTTTGTCAACTTAGTACAAAAAAGGCCACATTAAGCCTTTAGTCTTATTTTTTGCATAGAAAAGAATAATAACGCTGTCTTGTATAGTCAAATGGTAATAAAATGTTTCGGTTATCGTAAGTAAGCTTTCCTTCAACAATTTGCAAAGCGAAAAAGCAACTCGTAAAAATCTTGCAAATAGTCAAAAGTTAGAATTTTGTATTTAAATAGCGAATTTCGACTTTTTAAATAAAATAAGCTAAAAGAAACGAAGTACTTCAATTAACCAAATAAAATTTCACATTTTCAATTATAAAAATGAATACTGAATTAGAAATCAAAATATTTTTAACTTTTCGAAAATTTCATTCGCGAAGTCTTTTCGAAACTCTTTTTTTTGTAAAGCATTGCTGTAAAGCTAATTTTCAATTTAGATTTTTTTTTAAATAGACAACATATCGCGCTTTTAATAAGAGGTCAAAGTCTGGGAGTATGAATAGGAATATGACCAGGTGGGCCTTTAGTAAGTTGACTTAACGATTATATTGCGAGTATTTTCACGTTAACAAGTTATACTTGTAAGTTACAAATGAAAAATTTATTTTCCTATGTTCATGAAATTTTCATGCCTTTGTGAGCTTGAGAACAATAATAATTACGGGATAAAAATTAAATATTTCATTATGAATCAAAATTACAGATTCATTTTTAATACTTTTCCAAATTATTATTGATAATTTGCTTGTCAAAATAACTTATTGTCACTTTATACAATTTTCCCACTCTTGGTGCTCTCATTGCATCATCATACAGAATAACCAGTCATTCGCGAGGTCATTTAGGAGGTCATTGACGCTATTATGAGAAAAAGGGTTTTCAGCAAGGATTTGCAGCGATGCAAACAGAACATGTCTTTTCCATTAGAGCAGCAATAATCAAAACTCAAAATAATTTGCCGATTTACTATAATCCTCTACCTTTAACTTTCAATGTTTCTTCTTCAGCTTACAAACTGAATTGCATTCAAAAAGCCACTAGTAGCAAAAATTTTTTCATTTCGCCTAAATTGTGAGCTATCGTGCTTGAATAAATTTCTTATATTTACTCTTCGATTATAACGAATGAAACATCGAGCAATTCTTTTTAAGCAATGATTTAAAATGTAAAGAGGTAAAGCATTAAAAATATATAACAAAGCGAAAAATGTTTCTTTTCTTCATTAAGAGTTAAGAAATCATGCACGAGTATATTGCTATGTAAGCACGTCGCGAGAGACAAAAATTTAAAATTCATTGTTATTCAAATGTAATTTCAGCGAATCTTAAATTTAATATTTAAACATAAAGATGCAATCTAACAACTTCTCTTTTACATAATGCTCAACTGATTTACTTTACAGTTACAATTATTTTTATTTTTTATTATTCTTATAAAAAATTAAGCTGACAAAAATGTATTCACGTAATAGTAATAATTATCGCTGTCTCACATCATTGTAAATTATTCTAATTAATCCTAAGCATTTTCAAAAATTGAAAAATATTTTTTAACAAAGCCTAAAGTGTAACTCCACCAGGCCTTTTCAAAGATTATTAAAGTGCACCTATCTAAAAGTAAATTTACCCGCAGAATCCATATTAAACACCCGTTTTAAATGTCGGAAACCCATTCTCATCGAGTTAAAGGCCAAAGTTCTAAAATTTTTTAAATTTAATTTTTTGGTCTCAATTGAAGTGAATATTGGTTAAATGAGCTTAGTATAAAATGTTTGACCAAAGAATTGAATTTTTAAAGTTTCAGAGTTTGAAAACTTTCCGTTCGTGGGTTTATGACCAAAGTTTTACAACTAAATATGCTATCAAGATAAAATGTTTCGATTATCCAAAATAGCTTGCCTGCAAAGCATAGGACTAGTTGTATTTTATAACTTATAGTTGATTCAGTTAAGCTAACACTTTTGTGAATTTGTGAATTATTTCATTGTAAAACTTTTGTCAAAAACTTACGAACGGCAAGTTTTCAGGTTCTGAAACCTTAAAAATTATTACATCAATTAGAGATTTCTTTAGGTCAATTGTTTTGCACTGCCAAAAAATCGCTCCATCTAACTTTTGTAAGTCAGTGACCTAAGCTAATATATTTACAAAATTTGATTTTCTCATTCGAATAACGGTAAAAAATCTTCTAAAAAACTAAAATCGAATTTAATTTTCTTTCATTACAATTTTTACAATTCTTGTCACACAAAGTTAACTACTCGCAGTGAATTATGCTTTTCGTTTTAAAAACCTTTTTGTTCCGAGCTCTAAATTCATTTAAGAATAGAATGATAATTTTTTCATGGAAATTGAAATGATAATGAAATTTGGTGGAAAAATGAAAAGTTGAAAAAAAAATTTTAAGTAAAATGCTATTAAAATGCTTTTTTATGATTAAAAGTTTTTTCACGAATCTCTAAATGTACAATTGAATTTTTAATTTTAAGTTGATTATTTTCTCTTCTAATAATTAACTTAACTCTCGAGAAATCAAATTCGTAAACATTTAATTTCTTGAAATACGAACCTGTGCTTGAATCACTACACTTAATGTACTTGCTAAATATGAAAAAACGCTGCTTCTGCAAAAGCTTAAAATGAATCAATTTTGTTGTTTTGACTTTTGAGAAAAGCGAGAGCTTTCACAAGGAATCTTAATATCACCAAAGAAAGCAGATTCAATAAAAGCGTCTGGGTTTTACTTCATTCAAAAAATTAAAAATCCGCTTTGTAACGAGATCGAAATGCTATTAAAAGCTTAAGCCAAACAATTTTTCGAGAATTTCAAATGAAAAGAAATAAACAATGGTGAAAAGCAGATAGCAAAATTAGTTTGCCTGAATCGACGTGAAGCATTCATCTTTGATTATTCATACACGCAATCAAAGGTTATAAAGGCTCGTTTGTTAAATAGTGTTGCACGAGATAGAAATTAAGAAAAATGAGCTTCACTTGACAAGAAGAAAGTCAGACAAAAATTTATTGTTACCTAATCGTCGTTCATTCTCATTTATTTTCATGCATCTTTATTTGATCAAAATAAATCATTTCACGGGTTTTCATAAACTGAAAAGTGAATGCGAGAAGATTGCATTTTTGATCTTCTTTATAAACTTCAATGATTAAAATAAATTGACTCTATGAGAAAATAATGATTTCATTATCCTCTTCTAAAATTATAAAATAAACTTGGAGCTTTAAAAAAATAATTTCACATTATGAATTGACGAGCTAAAAAGACGGGTTCTCACCAAACATAGTCAAATCTCTAAGTTCTAGTGGATAAATCGTAGGATAAATAAACGAAAAATATAAAGTCAATGACAAAATATTTCGAGATTATTTTCATTAAATTTACCAGTTTTGTACGGGTAAGATAACAAAACATTCTGTCATTGACTGTATAAGCGCGGGTCACTCGTAATAACTAAATTTGAAGCGTAGACTCTAAAGAGCTCTTGAATAAAGTTTGTATTATCTGCGGTTATCGCCATGTGTTACTATGGTCAACGTAGAGACTCATTCCGTTCTGGTACCACCTGAACGTGTGATCATCGCCTTAAGTTACTTAGAACGCGACAAATATTTTTGACCCACCTGTTAAAATGCAGGTATGAGGTCAACAAAAGTATATGCAAAATTCAGCTACAATCTTCTTGATAGTTAGTCTTTGATATTGATTCAAATGTAAACATCGAGAAAATGCGCTAGGATAATTGATGTGGTTTAAAAATTTGTTTTTAAAATTTAAAAAATGAAGCAATGTTATTGAAAAAAGTAGAAAAAAAATTCACATTACAACAAATCAGAGTTGAATCGAAACGAAATATAGCAAAGACCAATGCGAATGTGAGCACACATACTTGAAGGCATAATTTCATGACGAATAAATGCGCTCTTTCTCGTGTAAAATAAACTACTATTAAACGCGTATTACTCTGTTTCGTAAAATTGTACACAATGCTTTTGATTTTATTCTTTGGCGATTTTCGAAATCAAAAAAGTGAAAAAAAATTGTGTAGAAATTTATTGCTGCTCGAAAAAGTTGCGAGAATAAAAAGTCGCATGAAGTGTTTATGAAACATTAACTTTGAATAGAAAATTTTATTGAACTTTTAAAAGTTACAGTCTATCGAACAGCCACGAGTGGTGCGCGAATAACTTTTGATTTTCTCAGTAAAATTCGTTGCGTTGAACGCGAGACTATCGCTCGTGATCAGCAAAAAAAAAATTGAAACTGAGATTGAATTCGATGTGATGAAGTTGTTTCAAGTATAAACGTCTAAGTAGCTTGTTATTCTTTTTGGTCGTCGATGTTATTAAAGTCAAATTTAAATGCATTTTTAGCCGCACACGTTTCATCGCAAACAAAAACGTAGCGCTTTTGCTATTTTGCATTTGCGCTTCGCCTCAAAGCGCAAAGATTCAAAGGAATATAAGTGAATGCAAGAATTATATTCAAAGAGCGTAAAAGTGTTTTTTGTTCATTTTCGCCGAGCTTTAATGCATTTTCAATATATGTTCGCAAGAATCACAGAAATAGTTTTGCACGAGAAACTAAGCGTAGCAGAAAAAAATTCGAACTAAAATGAAAAGCACTCGATAGGGAAGCGAAAAGACGAATTCTAAACCTTTGAAAACCTTCTCGAAGCCAATTTAAAATGTGAATTTACACCGAATTTATAGTAATTCTATGCGAAAATATATGCTTTTCGCGGAACAATAAAACAAAATGATAGAGGTTAGCTTTTTCACGTTGAAAACGATTGCAAAGTTCAAGCGATGAAATCGATAATCAATAAGAAGAGAAAAATGTAATGTCCACTTTCAAAATAGAAAAGTGCTGTTCTTTGCCCTGTGTGAAACTATTTTCATATTTTTTAATTTAAAGTTTTTCCTTCTTCTTTAACTACTTTAGAACAGCGAAATGTATCAAGAAAACACGTCGCAAAAAATGTAAAAAGTCACCGGAAATACAAATGTTAAAATTGGTTATAAAAGTAAAAAAATTTTTTAATTTAATTTTTAAGACAAAAATCCCTTTCTAAATATTAGTTTAAAAATTTTTTCGTAACACCTTTTGAAATATTGGAAATTTGAGTGTTTGCACAAAATATATTTTGTTAGCTTATCCATATAAAAATAGTAATATTTAATTTAAATTATCGCAAAATATTTTGGAATGGGCTGTATATTGATGATTATACACAACCATACATGTATATACATTATGCACTTGACCACTTGACCACTTGACCATTAACAATATGTAGGGTTGAAAAATTTGTTAAATTAAAAAATAACAACGTTAAAAAATGTTAACAAATTTATGATTAAATTTGCTAAATTTCTTAAATTTGAGCAAGTGATATCAAATTTATCAGAGGTGGAAATGAGACATGGGAAAAGTCGCCCCGTCCCAAACCCGTTTTTCCCATAAACCCGTAATAACCCAATTAACCCGTAACTACCTTTAAGTTGATAGTTTCTGACAAAATACCGATAGGAAAGCGTTCTAAGTCGAGTGAAACTTAAAGCGCTTTTTTTCGTGTGCTCACATTTATATCATCTTGAAGGAAAATAAACATGAATAAAAGGAATGAATAATGTGAAGGGTAAAGTAAGCGAAATACTAATTTATCTAACATAAGCATGAGAGTTAAATAAGAGCTATAAACACTAGATGGCGAAAGGAAAATAATTAAAATGAAACGATTGAAAAGATTAAATCTGTATAATCAAGCATTTGAGTTTCTTCGAGCGGCTTATAGCATCGATTTTAAACAATGTTTGAAATCATTCGCATGTCACAAACTCAAATTTAATAATGAAAAATTTAAAACTCACTTGCATTTGTTTTTTCGCAAATGTTTGGCGTTTCACTTTTTGTCCGCTTTGCTACAAAAGACGAGACGCTAAAAGAAAAGAAATAAACGGTGAAATAATATTCTCAGGGAATAAAAGTGCTTTTGTTGTTCAATTTCTCTGAAGTTTAATGCATTTTCAATATATGTCGCGAGGAATAAAGAGACACTTTTCACGAAGAAACGAAACTAAAAGTTTTCAATTGCAATGTAGAAAACATTTGATGCGAAAACAAAGCAATAAAAGTTCTTTCGCCTTCGCCAACATTCTAAAAGTAATGCGAACGCGTCGAAAAGTTTGAATTTTAACTGAAATCAGTGTCAATTTATAGAAAATATACGCACATTGTTCTCGAAAAAAAGTCGAAGCGCTGTTTTTACTTTCAAGCAGATTGCATTTTTCAAATGGCTAAATAAGTATTTTGAGCGAGCAGAAAATTCAACACTCGCTTCAATGTGTTAGCATAAGAAATAAATTCAAATCGATTATTTCTAACTAGTAATACTTTGAGCAAGCGAAAAATTCTTATTTTTAAATCAATTTATCTTACTCTTAGCTAAAAATAATGTTAAATCAAATTTATGTACACTTTTGAAAGTTTCAATCTCATTGTGGACCTTAATTGGGCTTTTTGCTTAGTCAATGTAAACAAAGTTAAATTATAAAGAAATGCAAAATTTGATTATTAAATTGTGTTTTAATTGAATGAATAAAGTCGAGTGTTAGTTTCTGATAAGTTGTTAATTTCTTTTCTTTTAACTCATTTTTCGCCGTTAAAAATTTTCCCATTTCTTACAATCGCAATCAACACGCCTCTCTTATAAAAGGCAGTGAAACAGAAAATAGTTCAGATGCATAAAAATAAAGCGAATTTCTAAACTGAACAATGGAAACTACTAACGCGACAAATTTTTTAAACTTCAATGATAATCACCGATTACGAGATTTAATTATCATGGCGATGTACTTAACCGCTGCCTTAATAGCAATATTCGGCAATTTTTGTGTTTGCAAAATTGTTTACGACAAGAAGAGAATGCGAACGAAAACTAATTCATTGATCGTCAGTATGGCTGTGTCCGACTTGCTAGCTGGTCTCATCATTCCGGCGCAATGGTTATTTTGTTCCTCGTTTATGTTATCTAGCGCTGGTGGCGTATATCCATGTGCGGTATGTAAAGCAACACAAAAGGCGACGTATTTCCTCTCCACATCTACGATGGTAGCGATCGCTTTGCATCGTTACTTAGCCGTTTTTCACCCCGGAGCGATACATTTCAATGTGAAAATGTCTATTTGCATCACTTGGATATTAGGCCTTGTGGTCGCTATCACGAATACTGCATCCGCAAAAGTTTTCGAATATTTTTCACCCGATCACATAATCACTTGTCGGGTTATTCTCGAATTCAGCAAACCATTTGATTCAAAAATAATTCGTCGATATCGAGTTCATTTATCGTGGATTGCACAGTTTTTAATTCCATTGACGATCACAAGCGCACTGTACGCTCAAATCGCATTCAACGTTTGGCGGCGATCAATCGTCGGCGAAAAGTCTGAATGCCGTTCGCGAAGATTAGGCAAATCGAAAAGGAAGATCATATTGATGTTGATCGTTGTTTTGATTGTGTTCATACTTTGCTGGTTGCCGATTCATATTCAAAAATTAATCGATTTCATTCGACAATTTTACAACAAAAAGAAAAGCGACTGCCACACGAACACGACCTATGCATTCATCTACTGGTTAAGCATAAGCAGTTGTTGCTATAATCCGATAATTTATTACATTTTTAATCCGAAATTTCGCGACGGATTTCGATATTTGCTCAATTTGCGTCCTCAAACATCATTTCGCAGCATTTATCGCAACACTTCATCGAATACTGAAAATGTAAATGAAATAAACACAATTGCAATGCATCCAGCGACGTTACCTGCTTTGTAGTTGTTCAACTGTTTAATTTTTAAAATTAAATCTTAATGCAATTGCTTCAAAATAAATATTCATCACTTTAAATCGTTAATTAGAAGTTAATAGTTAAAAACAAATGAAATTAATCTAAAAGGAAATAGTTAATTGAAGGAATTGATGCATCCTGTTTATCTTTTCAAAATTTCGACATAATCATCAACTTCAATTATTTGGTATAAACTTAATTCTTTCATGAAATTCATTTGTTTAAAATTATTTTGAAACTGTTGCTTTTACACACATCTTTTATAAAAAATTTCTCTCTGCAAAAACCTGTTGTACGTGAAATGAGAAACTTTTGTTTAAACAAAATTTTTAGTACTAATGCGAGAAAAAAGTTGCTCTTTGCACCCAGCTTTGAAAGCAAAACGAAAAATTTTTTTTAATTAAGTTTCTCACTTACACATTGGCACCGTTGACAACGAATATGACAACGATTCGTCTGCTTACAGGTCAAAACATTGCAGTTTTTAAAACTGATGTTCACACTTTGCGCCGAGAGTTGGTTTTGAATAAAAGTTTTAAAATAAAGTAAAGCTTGCATACAGAAAGTGATGAGTGTAAAGTGAAAATAGAGAGTGAGGATTTTGTTTATTGTTTATTTGTGAAGAGCTAGTGACTTAGGACGGAAAGCAATAGTTTATTGAAAGCGTTTTTATTTATCGTAAGGACTAAAACAGCTTTTATTTTGCATGTGGTCCTTACAAAACGACCCATTATTGGCTGATAGAAAGAAAGTAGTAATTGAAAATAGAGTCTTAAGGCAGCAAGAAATAGATGAAATAAAAAAGAAGAGTTGGCTACATTTTAATTCAAAATAAGCACTTTGAACAACCCACTCACAATACCTCCATTCATTTGGCATCATTGAAGGAAGCCAGCATATTTAAATGCACTTAACATAAGTAAAAAATATTTTAACGATCAGCGCAAACATCACCCTAGGAGCTGCGTAGAGAGGATGTATCTCCCTCGTAATGAAGGCAGACGAAGATTAATTGACAAAAAATCTGTCGCTCTTAAGTAAAAAATTATGTAAATATTTTTTTAAAAGCTATGTTCTGCTCTACAAACATCTACGTGCAATTCAAGATCAATTTATCCCTATTAAATATTATCAAAAAAAAAAAATCTTAAAAACGACGGAAGATGGGAAATGTCGTTTGTGTAAAGTCGAAGAAGAGTCACTTAATCATCTTATTGCACGTTGCACTCTATTAGCACCCAGCGACTATTTAACACGACAAAATCAAGTCGCAAAAATAATTTATCAACAAATTGCAAAACGTTGCGAGCTGAAATCCAACTTTCCGCCATACTATAAATATACACCTGAGCCTGTGCTTAGCAATTACAGGTACGCTCTTTACCGTGATAAGCAAGTTCAAACAAATAAAACCATTAATTTCAAAAGCCAGGTTAATCTTAGTTGATAAGGAAACAAAAACCATCTAACTTATTGATAATCTATCAGCCCCTCTATTAAATAATTTGACAAGAATAGAAAATAGAAAATTGAAAAATATTGAAGCTTGAAATAGAAATAAAACGAATCAGGAAGCAAAATGAAGAAAAGACTATCCCAATAGTGTTATCCGCTACAGTAGTAGTTCCAAAAACTTTCAAATCAAATCTCTTACAAAATTAAAGATTCCGTTTCATAATTTCAAATAAATTCAGAAAGCAGTACTATTACAAACATGTCTCTCATGTCGCAGGTTTAGAATAATGCTTGTCAATGACCGCAAATTTTTCTAGCTCAAGCTGAGTTCCGGACGGTTTATGAACAAATAATAATAGTAAATTAATAAATAAATAATGAATAAGTAATAAATTAAATAATTATATAAATCTAAATTTTTAAATATTGTTCAATGTTTAATTAAAGAAAAATATTAGAATCAATTTATACATATGACGAAAAACTATAATTTAGATCAAGATGATGGTAAAAAAATTCATGATTTTTGTTTGCGTGCTCCACGAAGCTAATTGTTTAGCATTATTAACTTCTGGCGTTGTTAACTTTCATTTTCCCTGCAGATGATCAGAGTTGTGATCGAAACATGTCGGATTATTTAATATTTCTTTAATTTTAACTTGTTTAAATAAATTACGTTCAAGTAAAAGGTTTGCGCCCACAACTAATTAAATAAATATTAAATAAAAAATTAAGTGTTAAAAATTGTTATTAAATATTATTATTATTATTTTGTGATCGTCTTGTGACTCACAGCTTTTGCTGGTAAAATTGTGCGGGCATTGCCAAGCACTACTCTAATATTTTGCGAAGCATGTGGCAAGTTTGGAGTAAAACAGCTTTTTGAATTTCTTTTATGTTCTTTGGGTTTATGCCTATTTCATTGAGATTATTTTTGAGGCTTTTTGGGACGACTCCGTTGGCTGATATTATTATTGGGACAGTTCGGACTGAATTTTGCTTCCAAATTCTTTTGATCTCTATTGCCAGATTTTGATATTTTTTAATTTTCGTGCTTTCTGTGTTTGATAAATTATGTGTAAGCGGAACTGCGACATCTATGAGTTGGGTGAATTGCTTTTGTTTGTCTATTAGTATGATGTCCGGTTTATTGTAATCTATTGTCTTGTCAGTCCTGACCTCTTTGTCCCAGTACAGAGTATATTTTTCGTTTTCGAGCACTGGTGCTG
>NCKU01002126.1:0-20606 GCA_003675995.1 Dinothrombium tinctorium
ACACATCGTTTTATGAGCTAAATTCTTACTAAAACAACTAACAACAAAAATATTTTTGCACGTTTCACACTATCGATGCATTACAGTTTAAGTATTCATACATAATAATGTAACGCAAGTGAAATATTTCAAAAAATTTTCACCGTAAATCTTCGCTCTCAACACTCATACATTGTTGTTGTATTCTTGCTTATCGCTGCATTAAATGAATTATAAATTTTCTGAACACAGATCGGTTCAGTTTCAATGAAAAATGATTACTTCTTAGTTGATCACACACATTTGAAACATGTCCAACTTTTAGCTTTTGCAAATGCTTTTAAAATGTAGATTTCGAGTCTTAAGCAAACAATTAATGCAAAAGCTTTTAAACATTTTAAAAAATTTTCTCTTCATTCATTTCTATTCTTTCTAAACTAAACTTTTTTAAAAAATAAACATAGAAAGAAAACAAAGGCATTACAGGTGTGAAAAAATTTGAAGAATATGGACAACGAACTGATCTAAGTCTCGATGTAATCGATTTTCGAAAAGCGTTATATAAAAATGAACATTTAAATAAAAAACTTGCACTAAACAAAATTGAACTTTTCGCTCCGGACGCAATTTGAAATCAATCGGGCGACGCACGAGAGAGCGAAAGCGACCGATTTTACGATTCCGTTTATGAATTTAGGTGATTAAAATTTTCTTGTTAACACATTTTAAATGGCAAAAATTAACTTTAAAAAGGTATTTTGATATTTATCAAAAGGCAGAAAATCGAAGAATCAGATTATTTTTTATTTTTAATACCGTTTTCTATCGAACTGTGGTTATACGTTGCAACCGCATTTTTAGGCATCAGTTTGCTCATCTATTTTATATCGAGATTCACACCTGACAAATAAGTTAGCTCGCATCCGTGCAATCCGAATGTGGAAGAGCTTGGAAATCAATTTTCTTTAACAAATAACATGTGGTTCACTTTTTCATCGATGATGCAGCAAGGAACGAATCTCAAACCGAGGTGGTTTTAGGTCAAAGTTGAAACAAATGTAACAATTGTGCCTCCGCAGAGCTTTATCAACTCGTGCTTTAGCTAGAATTTGTTGGTTTTTCACTTTGATCATTGTCTCGTCGTACACGGCAAATGTTGCCTCAGTTCTGACTTCGTCTGGCTTATTTTAGAAACGCCTATTTCAAGCGCAGAGGATTTGGTGAAGCAATCGAAAATTGCTTATGGATGCTGTCCTGGTGGATCTACTTATTGCTTTTTTCAGGTGATAATATCTTTACTTTTTATCGTTTTTTGTCGATAAATCGATAAATTAAACTAAAAGGCCTCGAACTATTCGACTTAGCAACAAATGTGGATAACTTAATAGACAAAAAGAAACCATCGAAAGATTAAAAGATTCGTTGCTTACCAATTTTCTTAACTTTGTTATATTCTTTTTACCATATTCCATATTATTTTACTGCAATTTCATTATCTGTAAGATTTATAGAGAAAAAGTTTAATGTTGAAAATTATTGCAAAGTTATAAGTTTTTGTTATTAAAGTAAGACAATATAAGAGAAAATCAAAATTATTTCATTCTCTAAATTCTTGATTTGTAAAAAAATTTTGATAAATGCTCATTCTCAATTGAACACACTTTTTTCGTAATAAGTCGACCACTTCAAATTTAACTCTGGTTCGAGCAGTGATCAAATTATTTTATATTTTCATCTTTACTCAAAATTAAAATTCTTTTTTAAATATTAAATAATTTTAGTTTTTTAAACTTTAATTAATAAATTTGCAAAAAATTATGGCGATTTGAGTTTTACCTTTCAGGTTCAATTGATGAGGAATGGAATTTATGGTTAAAATCGTGAGCTTATTATTTATAAAATACACTATTTCAAAATGTGTTTCGTCGCGAAGAGCATATAAATAAATGATTTTTACAAAATACTGACTAAGAAAGCAATGATAATACTTGTGCGAAGATTGCTGAGAGAAATGATAGTGTGAAACACGTTGTGACGAACTAGTTGAGATCGAAGCAACTATTTAAGTTGCGAAAACCTGAGTGTTTGGCTAAAGGCTCACTTTGTGCATTGAGCAGATTTTTTCACAATAAACTGTCGCATTGGAGAGCGAATGTGATTGAGTGAAGAGAGCGGAAATTGTCGAACGCAAAATTGCGATGACATTAATGTTGAATTGAAACAATAAGATACACGTTAAGAAAGATTGAGGTTTTAATTTTCGAAGTGATACAAAGTAAATTTCAATGTTCAAAAGAGAGAATGAAGCATTTCTGCAGGCACAATTCTGCTGTATGTAATGTAAAGTTTTTCGTTTCTTGCGACGCTCAGTTTTTGCCTCGAATCGTGAAGCATTGAAGTGACAAGTGAAAAAGTCGGTAACTGGTTAAACCTACTTTATTGATCGCAAACTTGCGAAACTTTTCGCTTCGTGAAAATGTTGAGCTTTTGTCTCTCAAACTCGAAGCGAATGAATGTATCGAAATTAAACTGAGTTTTCGTATTGATCGCTGAAAAGCTGAACAAAAGCGAGTCGATTTTAAGTATTTACATTCAATTAAAATTGTGAGTTATAGTTCTATGATAAAAAATCGGCGTCTCGACTCACGTCAAAGCATTTTAGGTTGTCAATTAAAAACTATTTACAAAATAAATTTGAAACGAACTATCACGCGCACAGAAAGCGAACGATGAGATGAGTGCTTTCGAGTGAACTACGATCTAACGATGCATTAGAGCCAAATGCGGCAGTGATGCGATTTTTGAGTGCAGCCGAACGCCGACGAGAACTGCGGTACTTGTTCGAAGAGTATTTTCACACGTCGCTCGGCGGGAAGTGTTGTTCGCGAAGAGAATGCAGCGGGCGCGAAACCCGGCCGAACACTTTCGCACATCGCCTGTGAGGAAAGTGACATTAGAATTAGTTTAATACAAAATAGAATACTTGTGATAGCGAAATGAAGAACAATCGGTCATTATCAATCGAAATTCCGGGCATCAATCCTCGTTCGTTATTTTTATTCAAATGGTCGATGAAACTGCGGTATGCGATTTGCAAAGCAGCGATGTCAGTCGAAGTGAAGCTTGTGGTCAGTTCTGGGTTTACCTAAAAATACACAAAACTAAGTAAAAAAAAAGTGAAATCAGGTGAATACCTCATAACTAGCGTCGTTTAGAACTCGGTTCTGGAGCTCAATCTCTTGTGCTATGCAGTGCTGACTCGCGTTCACCGATTCCAAAGACTTCGGCGATATCCACTCACTGTCAGGATCGATGAGTTTGCCGAGCTCGTCGTAGTTCAGCGCGGGAAGGCTCAGCGACTTGAGCATCTCGCTCGCAATCTGAAAGCCAAGTGCGCCGAATTTTATAGGAACAGGAAGGTCGCGATCGAAAAATGGCAAATTCATCAAGCCGCTCGCAATCATAAGTTGGTTGCCTGCGTTTTTATACTGCGCGGCCACATCAGTCGCCAAAATGCGCCAACTGTTAGAAAGAGTTGTGGGACTCAACAATCGCTGCTCTTCCTTCTTGCGAATAAAGAAATATGCTTCGAAAATGTTATTCAAGAAACCTTTCTGCACGATCAAATCGCTGTAATACTTCTGCAAAGAGTCCTCGTTCACGATGAATTGCGGAAAGCCGGTGTCGATGTTGTCGATCAGAATTTGAATCTTTTCTCGTATGTGTTTAGCCGTCACCTCGTCTCTGACCCATCTAAACGACGCGACGTGATTGAGCAGAGTATTCGCTAAGCTGGTCGCGATTTGCTTCGCGTCGTACGTGAGTTTCGGGTTCGAAATGATTTTGTTCTTCACGTACAGCGAACCAACAGCGTCGCCCATAAACTTCATCGTGGTGCGGATGCAGAATTCCCACCGTTCCTGTCCCATGTTGTGGTTGGTTTTGGTGATTCCTCGCATCTTCTGATCGAACAAATTGGTGTCGGCAAGAAATTTCTTCGGCAAATACGGCAAGTAGTCGTAAATGAAGCGCCAAACCACGTAATTGTTTCGCACTCTGTGAAAATTTGCTTTTAATCGAAACCAAACTCAACCGAGTCTCACCTCTCTTCCGTTGTTGAGATAAGTTCGGCAACCTCTTTGAAGTAGTTCTCGAACGCGACCAAAATGTAAGTGTTCTCTTTGATGCCCGCTTTTTGGTAAATTGACTGCAGCAGATCGGTCCATTTGAACTTCAGCGCGACCATATTGTTCAAGTCCTTCACGCGCATCTTCTTGTACTTCTTCGGACTTTGCCACTCTTCGATCGTAGGCATTCGCGTAGCGAGTCTCTTCTCAAACTCGAACATGTCGATCGAAAAAGTTTCCGCTTTAGATGAAGTCACGTCAAAGTCCATCGCTATGTCTTGCATGAGTTTTCTGTAAGCGTCTACATACTGAATGAAAACAAATTCGATGCGATTAGAGTTTGAAGTTGTCAATTGTGCGTTGCAAAAATCGGTGAGAAAAAGGAAGAGCGCGAAACAATGAGTAAATAATGGGGTGAAGAACTCGAGTAAAGATTGTTAAAGCGATAGACAGTAGACGTGTAATTGTTCACGTTTTTCGAACAAAAATGATCTTTTCTGAATTAAATGAAACACAAACGAAGCAAAAAGCATTTCTAAGCGATGGAAAATTGTACAATGGAGAAAAGAACAGGTTGTTTGGCCATTTTAACGCGCATTGAGCGCAGAAAATAAGATTCGCAGAAGTCTGCAGAAAACTACTGAAATGGTGCGAAATTTTTTTGCGATGATAGTCGTGTTTCAATTAAAGTGGTAAACTGTTGTTGTTGTTCGAACGCAACGTCGTGAAAGCAGAAAAAGCAAAGCGAGATTATTAACATTTTGTTAGCCGTGGTTTTGAATGATGGGTGGATTTGCTGGGTCAATAAACTTGAGACAAGCATTTCAAAACGAACGAGAAGATGAATGATAAGTGGACACAAATTAATGGTGCAAATTTGTTTCGATCGCATTACCTTCGAGTATTTAGGATTTTCGTAAAAATCTCTGTGCGGCAAACCCAAACCCGATGGCTCGATCTAAAAAAGCAAAGCAAAAATTAAAAAAATAAAAATAAAAAATCAGTTGTTTTGTCTGTTAATATTTGTTCGATTTTGATAATTAATTTTTCGAGGAAATTCGTTAAAATTTAAAAAATATTAGACTCTGTTTCGAGTTAAGTGTGTTATGTTAGGGTTTGTATTGAGAAAAGAGAAATTGGAAAAAACATTAAATGTGTTAATTAAAGTTTTAAACAACGTTCTGATTACGATAAAAGCAGTAGTTAGCTTTTAATGGACAGTGAGGGCGAGTAAATAACCGCTGAGTAAATAAAAGCCGACACAATTAAATGTAATGAACGTATTACAAGTTTGTTCAAAATAAGAGCGATGTGACCGAAAAGGTGCTTACTTTAATGATGGCATTGGTAGGTGAAGTGTCGTCAGTGTCCACATACACTCTGAAAAAAGGCGAAACGCCGTATTCCGTGTGCAGCTTAAGCAATGCCTTGTCGAGGTCCCACTTCGATTTCGAGTACGTGTTTTGTAATGCCCAACCGCCGATGTCGTAGATTTTGCGCTTGAAATAAGTAATGTCGATGTCTTCAACATCCATACATGAATGATAGAAGCGCTTGATTTTCCATTGCGGCTTGTTATCGTCGGTCTCTTTAATCAAATCTATGTAGTGTCGTATGTCGCGATTGACTTGATCGTCCACTTGAGTGCGAACCGAGCGATAGCCGTCGTTGTCTTCTAGAGGATTGTCGCGAATCCAACCTCCACACGTGTGCGACCAAATATCTTCGCACGGGTTGACCGATGAGTTTAACGAGCGAACAACGCGCGCGGCCGCCGCTAAACACGACGCACTGACACACGTATTCGCTTCTTTCTTCGAACTACTTCCGAGTGAAATGGACAACGCAATCACAATTATTAAAAGGACTAAAATTAATATGCTCAAAATGGTGATAATTAGTTTGTAGCGAGTGTCGATTACTACTTTGGCACTATCGAGACGATCGTGAAATGCACTCATTTTACTTTTCTTCACGTGTTCATTCGTATGTCCGACACCGTTGTCACTGCCGCCCGTACCGCCATTACCGGCGTTCGACGGCGGTGTGATGCACTTGTCGTTTTCTTTCGGTTCATTCTCGTCTCCACCACTCGTCGTTTTCGCCATTTCAACCGTTGACAGTGGATTCTTGAAGCGAAACTTCCTCTTACCACTTTTATCTTCCAGCTTTGCTGTTCTTTCACTGTTTATAAAAATACGAAAAGAAAATGCAAAACTTTAAACTTTAAACTCATTTAAATACGTCGTTTTCTACACACACAACACGCAAAACGCAAATCATATTTTTTTAGCATACTTTGATCCCAATCACAGATCACATTTCGCACTCAAAGCGCACGATCTAAAGAATGTTAAAATTCACGAATACAATTTACGGACAAAATAATGACCAAAATTAAATCACCTTTTTGCTTTTTTTCAAGAAAAAAGTAAATCGTTATTTAAAGTGCGATTTTTCAAACAAATATAATCGTAAAACTTTGACACGCTTAAAACAAAGTAAGCATTCGAAAATGATATCGTAAAGCAAACGAAAGGCAAGTTATTAGTAATTAAAAACAATCTTAAAACTCGTTATTTAAAACATAATCGAAAGCGATATTGGTTTGAAATACAACTTACAACTAACAAAATTTTTAAATTTCTACGAACATTGCACACCGAGTGTTTAGGAAATCGCGACTATTGTTCACAGCGGCATTTGTTCGCGGATATCGATGAGAACGCATACAATATGAATCGAACGAATAGCGAATTCTCAACAAGTTGTGTGGAATACAAAAAAAGAGAGGAGAGTTTCGAGAAAAAGAGAAGGAGAGAGAGAGAAGCGAGAGAAAGAAAAGGGCCACGAAAGAGGAAACAAGCGCTCATTCGCTCGGCAACGGTCGGGTATTCGTTCGCGGCACCCGTAAAAAAAAGTTGAATGTGTACTTTTTACGTTATCAAATGTATGTGTGTATATATATATTCTGTGAACTGAAACGATGAATACGACGAGTGCAGACAACAGGTTCGCGGCGAAGTGCACACACCGAACAAAGTGGAAGTTTTTTCTCTCGCTTCTCTCCTCGCTTTTCGACCGCAAATCACAACCAGTTCGTTTCGCTCGTCTCTCTTTCTCTCTTTTATTTCTTTTTTCTTTTCGTTATAAATTAAAACTATACATTTGATTCGAATCGATCGTTTGTTCGCGAATACAATAAACACAAAAATTAATTCGAATTCTATTTTTAAGTTGAACAGAAACTTACGTTCGTTTGTTTTCTCAAATTTTTTCTTTTCGCGAAATTCGAAAAAAAAATTGCGAAAAGAATGGAAACCAGTTTTTAGGTTCGCGCATTTAAGTTTCAAACCTTTCGTTTCTTTTTTCCACAAAATTTACAAAACCAAACTATATTAAATTCCTTTCTTCTACTCACCGATCGACTGCCACTTTATCTAATTTACACTTTTTTTAGAAAATTAAACGAAAAAAATTCAAAAGAAAAAAATGTGCGAAAATTCGCAACACTCGCCGCCTCCGAAATGCGCGCTTTCGATGTTTTTCGATTCTATTGTTGTTATTCGCGCTTCGATACTATCGATCGATACACTATCGATTCGTTTGTGCTATGCTTTAAAATATTTTAAAAATTTTTTAATTATTTTTACACTTTTTTTTAAAATTACACTTTTTGAACAATTTAGAATAAACATCAATTATCAAATTGAACACAGAACGCTTAAAATATTTTTGAATGCAAAATGCGCACTATTTTATTTTCGCTCTCTCTTTCTCTACAAACGCGTAAACATTGTATTTGCGAAATAAGCGTAATAACATTCATTTTAAATGAAAATTCTTCCCATTGTTTGTTGTGTTTTCGATTCAAAATTAAACTCATTTCAAACAAACAATAGTAATGAAACCATTTATTATTGTCTCAGCGTTTCTGTTCAATTGCCGCCCACAAACGGCGGTCACCGCTTATGTAAGCAAACTTTGTAAATTGTTGTTTATTGACTTTATATTAAACTTTATTATTGTTAACCCTTTATTGTTGTTTGCAAATTTTCAAAATTGAATCGAGCGAAGAAAAAAACGCAGAGTGAGCGAGTGGTTTGCTTCGTTTTAAGCGATTAAATAACGCGATGTAAAGCGAAAATAACGCCCAAATTATTTTTATGCTGATTTTTTTCGAAATTGAGAAATAGGAATTTATTCACTCATTGCATCATACACTTAACTTCTATTAACATTTCCTTGAGATCGTGTTTATTACAAATTGAATATTAATATTGAAAAATTTTAACTAAAAATATGAAATATAAACGTTGACTCTTGCTTTCGCAAGCACTGAAAACATTTATTTCGAGAAAAAAAAAATTATTTCGAAGGAAATACATGAGTAAGTAATTCGTTATGAATTGTTGCTTGAAAACTGACTTGTTAATGAGACTCTGAAATCCATCAGATTCATGGTACGAATCTTTCGTTTTTATATAAATTTTTAAAAAATAAAACACGGATATTCACCTTGAGATCGTTGTTTTCTTCAATTTTTCAAAACAAACACAAATTCACATGAAAGAACTAAATAAGTGAAAAAAGGCTTTTATCAATGATTTAAATCGACTCTGAGCTTTCCTTCTTTTACTTTCTTCCATTTTGTAATTAAAATGAATTATAATGAATCGAGAGAAAAAAATGTTTAATTAATGCATTGATTCGAGGAAAAGCTTGACTCACATAGATTTAAACATTTACCCATTTAACGTGTTACAAACGATTAAATTACTGTACTTGACGCGCTGATCTTTATCATTTTGAGAAAAAAAAATCGAACCATTTCTAAAACCAGAATTAGAATAAAATTAGTCGTTTAAAAACTAGGTGAGAGATCGTTTAAAATTCTTTAACGAAATGCATTAAATCAATCAATTAGTCAACAGTTTTTTAGGACTAAAAAATCGTCGCGCCAAAATCAAGGCTAAGTGGCAAAAGTTTTTTCGTTGCATAAAACTTTCAGGCGCAATCGTTTTATTCGGAATGACGAGTAAATTTTAATTGTTCGAGAAAATTACCGTTTTAGTGTTAATTCGTTGCGCAAAAAATAGAAAACAAAATTAAGCTTCGTTTGAATCTTAATAGTCGAGAAGCGAAGTAATTTTCTCTTTCGGGTGGATAATTTTTAAATTAATTTTAATTTTAAACTTATTACGATGTTTACTTATTTGAATTCACCCTTGTTTACTATGCAATTGTTACAATGCAATGTTTTATTTGAGCAAACAAATTTCTATTGTTTATCAACTAAAAAATACAAAATAAAATAAATTTAAGAAAAATTTTAATTTTTTTTTTGTTTTTAGGTAAAAAAGTAATTTAAGCAAAAAGCATTGAGCGTAGAACAATGAGCTTCTTTTGTAACATCGAGCTAAGTAATTTAAAAAAATTTTTTATTTTCGCTTCTTTTTTAATTTTGTTTCGTAAAAATCTGCAAAGTTCTTCGAACTGTTCGGGTTAAATTTTCAATTTTGCTTCGATTTATTACTTAACTCATTTTGACAAGTGAACCATAATAAATAGAAGAAAAAAGTTTAATGAAAACATAAAACATTCAATTGAGTTAGTTAATAAAATAAATAAAGTGCAGAACTAGCTAAACCATCGCTCTCTATTCACAATCATTTTACTTGTCAACAGAATTTATGAATGCGATATTTGTTCGCTGCGAATAAACCGCATGAAAGCAAAAAATTTGAGAGAAATTTATCAGTTAAAAAACTGCAGCTGATCATTAAATTTAATGAAAAGATCGATGTGTTTCAATATAACGCGAGAAGCGAATTTTTTTCGCATCACCAAATTTCTAAAAATAAAAATTTTTCAAAATAAATTAGCATCTCGAGAAAATGTTTGCTGTATATCAACAAAATTTGTTTTAAAATGGAGAATTCGCATTTTCTTTTCCAATTCTTCTCTCTCGCAGTCTCTCTATAACATAAATTTCAAGTTTCCAGTAAGAGTTTCTTTTTTAAATGTCTAACTTTGTCTAGCGCCTCTTTACTAGATTCTTTAACGGTTATCTCGATTTATTATTTTTTTCACGAGAAAAAAAAATAAATTCGACTTAACGGTGAAAAAAGAAAAACAGTAAATCACGGCTTGAGAACTTTTTGAGAAGTGAAAAACAAGAAGATAAATTTGCGAATAAGTGAGTTTATGTCCGCCGTGAGCACGTTGATGATTTTAAAAATAACAATTCGCTTGCTCTTCTTCTTCTCAACTTATTCCCGCACGTTTCTCGAAAATCTGATTCTTTTCGAAACTGATAATGAGTTTTGAAGAAGAAAAAAAGAGAAACAGAAGAAAGAAAAGCGAGAAAAACTTATTAACCGATTCAGCCGTAATAACAAAAACTGTCTATTCAAAAAATGATAAATTAGAAAATTTCAAATTAAAACGCGCTCGCTAAATACTCGCCATTCTTTCTCGTATTCTTCATTGTTTCTCGCAACGTTTGAAAGAAAAAAAAGATTTTCGAATCAAGGATTTTCATTTACATTTATCAAAAGAATCGAAGCAAGTAACAAAAAATAAAATCAAAAATGTAATTTAAATTCAATATATCGAATGAAATGACACGACATTCATTCGCACCAAACATTAAATTTATGAAGTGAATAGGAAGAAAGAAGAAAAACTCGTAGCAAGCGGCTACACATTCACAATTTTTATTTAAATGAACAAATATGAATAAGTTTTGTATTTTTAATTTTTAATTTTTTCAAATGTTCGCATTTAAAAGCAAATTTAGCACACATAGATTACCTTTTTGAAGTGAATATGATTTAAATTTAAAATTACAATAAAATCGAATGAGCAAATAAGGCACAAAAAATTTTTCTGCTTTTTTCTCTGACCAGAATCTAAGTAGTGGCGTTAGGTTTGATAATTTTGTATGATAAAAACACAAATTGCGTAAGCATTAAAATATCGTTAGTGTCTTTTTTTAAAGGGCCTAAAAAGCTATTTAAATCACTCATTTGTTGCGTGAAATAATTTTCGTTCTACATTTTTAGCGAATGAAATACACTCGTTTCATATCAAAATTAATGAAGTTAAACGAAGCGACTGTAATGAAAAAAATAATTCAATAAAAAATGCTACAAAATGTTATCTGTGAAGTTGAATGAGACACGATAATTATGCTTAAATTAAAATTAGCTTCACATGTTAATTTTTTTATGATTTCGATTCAGTCAAATAGAAGAAAAACTTTTTTGTATTCCTTCACTTTATGAATGATTGCACGAAAAAGTTTTATCGTCACACGCATATACATAAAAATCAAACGAATTCTTCTTATGCATAACGAGTTAGATGAGATAAACGTAATCAGACTTAATCTAAGAATTCGAAAAATTTTAATAAGAAACAATTTAAGAAGCTAACAACTTTCTGAAACATTTTTGAATGTTTTGAATACTAAATTCTTCAAGCAAAGATAAAACACAAAAATTTTCTTATCAAAATAATGTTGAAAATTATCTGTAAAAGCCGAATTCAAAATAATTTGAGTTTGAAACATGAGAATTAACTACGAGCGCTTAAAGCCACAATTGTGCGAACGAAAATTTATTTTGAAAAGTGGGAAAATTTTCGTCGCTAATTTTCCAGTGATCGATCGTTTGTGACGAAATCGCGGCAGAAAAAACGAAGTGAATTATGATCGAGTTAGAAAGCAAAAAACAATTTTGAGTGAATTTCTCCGTTTTGAAAAAAAAACACATAACGACATTCAAAACATTCTCTACATGAATGCAAAGCAAAATCTATTGAAAAGATCATTTCATGCAAAGAATTTTTTTTTAATGTACTACTGTGTGTGGAAAAAAGTTTGTCTTTGAGCGAAAATTTGTCTATTTGCGTACAAAATGCGAAATTTTAATTTTTTGCTTCGAGAAGTACATTTTAGAAATTCTTGTTTGAAAATATGCGTTTTTTTTCAAAGATTTCAACATTAATCGCTTAATGGGCAAAAGTGAGAGCCACGCATAAGCTTTGCGAACAGAGTGAGGGAGAGGGAGAGAGAGAGAGAGAGACTATGCTAGACAAGAGTAGCTAGTTTACGAATATGCGCACATAAATTACGCTAAGGAAAAACTTGACCCTCTTTACTACCACGCGAGAAGTTTTTAAAACTTAAAATAAGAAGAAGAAGATACACTTTTAGGACGTCGCGATGCTGTTTTGTTGCATTCGCCTCTTTGCAGCGAACCTCAACGAGCTGGGCGTGTGCGGCGTACAATGTACTATGCGAGTGCACGCTGCTTGCTTACGGCCGACGCGACACAATGTCAGCTCCGTTCGTTATTAAGCAACGTTTTCATTTATTTTCTATTATCATCAACACTTCGCATTACTTCACAACCCACTTTTTTTCGCTTCAAACTCTTTTTTTTTCTTGTGTCTGAGAGAGGAGAGAATTGAATAAAATTTTAAATTCAAGAAAATCTCGAATAATCAGGCGATGTGCGAAGAAACGAGATTAATTTCGACTAAACTACATTTACTCTATAGAAAGAACAAGATTAACGGTTTCTAAGTTAATAAACAATCGAAACAAAGCACACGACCCAATATCGAAGAAAAAGTTCGCCAAGTGAACACAGCGAGTGAATGAATGCAAGCATTGATTGAAAGCGATTATTACCTTTGAGAAAAGTTTTTCTTCTTTTTGCCCGCTGAGCTTTGAATGATAATCCGGTTAGTTGTTTCTTATTTCGGACAGTAGTTGAAAGAAGTTCTTGATATTCAAACTTTAATTTTGATTTAGAAGAAGAAGAAAAAGGTAAACACAAATTCGCCTTAAATTATAGCACAAAAACGTAGAAAAAAAGGCGAAAAAATCAAAATGAGAGAATAATCTTCTCTCATTCCGCAAATTAAGCACTCGAATGAATGGCGAAAAAAGAAATCACAAGAGGAAATAATCTTTGTCCAATGTTTGCAGCACTGTGCAACAGTGAGCTGTAAGAGATATCATTAATCAGAAAAAAAGAGAGTAAAGTGGAGAGAGAGACACAGAGAGAGAATGCGAGAGAACGCTTCTCACTATTTTTTGTCAATAGTTTAGAGAGCGGCTCACAAATCAAATATCACCGAAAAAGTTTGGCCGTCGAGGAGAGCGAGAGGAGCAAATCCGAGATTTTCACGTAAACGTTTTTCGTCCTATTTTCGCACACGAGGCACTTCGCTTATTATTTGTGTGCATTATCCGCAGTTAAACGTTGAGAAGGTAAATGATATCGAAATACAAAAAAAAATTGAAACAAAATTATTTGCTTAATCTCACCACCACTGCGTGAAAATTTTTTCTTTTCTTATCACATTCGGTGTTAACAAGAGAAGTAGTTGAATAATTTTTTTTTATTATTAAAGAATCGTCCATAATTTACGGTGAGAAAGAATCGAAAATCTCATTTCATAAAAAAACAAAGCGAAGAGAAATCGCTCGCCATTGTTTTCGAGTAGCTGTTAAAATTTATCGCATTTAGCGAAACAAACGCAGTCGTAATTCTTTTTATTTAGTCGCTTATATAACAGTTGCGATAGTTAAATTAGGAAAGAAAATTTTGTTTTGTGAAAATTCGAATCAAATTCGACCCAATTTCGCTTACTTATTCTCTAATTATTATAAAAATTATAATTTATGACTAAATAATATTCATTTGATGCATTCCGCGACTAATTTAAATCACGATTCATATTTATAGATAATTAGTCGAGAACAAAAATTTTTTCTCGCGCTTTTGAACAAGAGTTTTAAAAAACACTAAAAGCAAAAGAAGAAAGAATGCGTTAGTTAATGCGTTTGGTTGCTTTGCGAATAATGAAATGAATGTTAGAGAAAAATGAAATAAAATACAAGCGAAAATTTAGAAAATTAGACAACATAAATTAAAAATAAGCAAAAGCTTTTTGTTTTATTTTACTTTATCTTTTTTAATCATTATTTCTCCTTATTCAACGCGGCAATAAACTCTTCTAATTTCTCTTGGATTTGTCGAACGCGTTCTGTAAGAAGAGATGGAGAAATGATGAGTGAAAAGTGGTGATGTTGTGAAATGAAGAATAAGCAACAAAACTAACGGAAGTTAGATCATTAACTGCTAACTAGCGAATACAACGTTTCCTGAACTCATAAAAACTAAATGCGACAAGCAAGAAAAGAAAACACTTACTTAGCTCTTCGGCCAATTGAACTCGTCTACCAGTTAACAATTTAACCTTTTTCTCTTGATCTTGACTGTAATCATCTAATGTTTCTTTGATCTCCTTCTCTAAACGCCGCGCTTCTCGATTAACGACCTGTTGCCGTAACGCATTACTGGTCGCGTCGAGCATTCGCTTTATACGCCAAAATAAGACGACATCGTCGCAATTTAACTGAAAATATTAAATAACGACAAATTAATGCTAATCGAAATAATTATCAATTTTAATTATGCGCAGCTTTATGGCTGCGACATAAACAAATTGAGTTTTCTTGTTATTTCGCAGTAAAAAAAAAGTATGCCATTAAAAACATGCGATAAACGAATTCTTACTTCACTCTCTAAACCTTGATGATACATGTAGAAACCTTTTCGACAATCACTCGCTCGGTTCAACGATGCCTTTAAGAAATTAACTCTATACAAGGGATACCAAACTTGTTTTATCTGAAAGAAAAACAGGAAGCGATTAATTATATTTGCAAATGAATATATGCTATTTAATCGATTTAAGCTGATAAATCTTTTTGAAAAAGAAAAAAAAAATGCGTGTGCATTACAATTTCTTCGTCTACATCGATATTTTGTGCTTGAAGATTTTTCTTTATCGCAGTTAATTCATCGTCTGCTAATGTTGCTTCGTGAGGCTGTGCGATAAAAGAGAAAAATGAATTTTAAATAAACTGCATTGAAAGAGAGAAGCGAATTTACTCTACTAAGTTTTTGATGAGATAACTTCTCTAATTCATTTTTGATTGCAGATCTGATCGCTTGTTCACTGGTTTTATATTTCCATGACGTCCAACGTTCAATAAAACCAGGTCCGACTAATTCTTTGAGTTGTGTTTCCGCTAATTATTACAGTGAATTTATATGAGTGAAGTTTAAAATTACAAACTAACGCACCTAATGAAAGTCTTTCGGCAACACTTTTTTCCAAGAAGTTCAATGCCGCGTCCCATTGCTGCTTGTCAGGTACAGCATAGTCTTCGAGTGCATTTAACTGTATAACTCGCTGTGTGTTTAAAATGCAAAAGTTAAAACGTGTAAGAAGATAAAATGCACAACAAATATTAAATTACATACTAAAACTTCGGCAGCTTTGGGCTCCCAATGATGTCGTCGCATAGCTTCTTCGCATACAGCGGCCTTGATACTATCGAAAATATCGTCGTGATTTTTCGCTGAACGCGTTCGTTCATCCATTTTATTGAACTCTTCTTTCAATGTTTCCCAGCCAACGTCGACTGCTTTTTCGGGCAGCGTTAAATCGGCCCACTGTTTGAGTCTGATATCGACTTGAGTTTTAAATGTGCTAAAATGAAAAATGAACAAAAACGACAGATTGTAAATTGTAATTGAAGAAACATTTAAACGATCAATTAAAATAAAAAACAAATTTAGCACTTTGCCCAAAACTTACCCCGAATTATAGCTTTGCGCCGAAGGCAAATAAATTTGCTCGAAAACATAAAAACTAACTCTGTCCCACAAATGTTTTGCTATCACCTCCTCCCTAAAGGATGAAAAAAGCAATTTTCATTTACAGAAGTAACAAGTTGAGATACAAGTAAAGATAGTGATGCGAGAAAGAAAAAGATAGAGAAGATCAAATAAAATGATTACCAATGTTTTGGACTCAATTGACTCAAATTAATTATCTCGTCTAAAATTTCACCTCTCGCTTTCTCAAATAATTCATCCTAAAAATAGAAAATGAAAATTTCGACATATGTCATATTGACAAGAGAAGAAACGCACTCTGTCTAATTCTCTTAATCGTGGAAAGCTGTTCTTCCATTCAGTTTCTAAATTGAATCTTGTCGCTGAGAAAGAGAATAAAAAACAGCAGTTACTCATCTTTCGTAACGACAGAATATATAATTTAATACCTTTAAACGCGTCCGCCTGCTGTTCGACAGATGCTTTCACCATTTTCCAAAAGCAGTCGGAAACGGCTAAACTTAAGTTTTGCGTCGTGCATTGAGTCGTATTTAATATTCCTTGTCTAATGGTGACAAAATGAGGGTTTGACAAGTTTAGAAAATGACAAATGATCGTGCATGTTAACAAGGGGCTTACTTGCATAATTTTGAATTTCTAAAAAATTCTTCTTCCCATTTTTTGATTGAATTAATACTGTCATCATGTCCACCTCCCGTGACTACTGCAAAGTAACCTAAAGCTTTCATTGGAAATAGTTTACCATCTAAAATCTTTTTTATCTGAAATCAATTAATGAAATAAAATTCAGGTAAAAATTATGCATAAAAACGTACTCTATTTGGATTAGCCATATTTTGTTCGGCTATATCAACTTTAGTTAAAACGAATATAGTGCGTCTCCCATTAGGATCCATTTGACTGACTAAATCTGTGACTATGCTGCGTTCAGCGTCAACCGAACCATCTTGAACACAAAGAATAATTGCATTCGGATTACTCATATAAGTCTTTGTAATTTCACGAATCGCATCGCGCGTATCTTGAGCCATTTCAGTAGTGACAGTCTAGATGTGAAAATATTAAAGTAATCTGATTTAAAAATAACAACATACACTGATTATACCAGGTAAATCGACCAGAACTACTCTATGTAAGCCGGGTCCTTGAACACTCATTGAAATAACCTCATTTGAAACGCTTTTACCATTTCTGACACTGTTTTTCATTCTAATTTCAATTTCTCTTCGCAATTGCAACAAATCAGACTCTTTCGTGAGATCAAATTCACGCGAACTGTCCTTAAACTTGGCGATATGATAAGGACCTTCGCTGAGCGTAACTTTAACTGGAGCGCGGGTCATCATTTCTCCCGACCCTCTCGGAAATATTCGTGCCCCGGCTATCATTTCAAGAACGCTAGTTTTGCCCGCGCTCTGATCGCCAACAACTATTACCTGAAAAGTGTGTTATTAATATCTAAAAGTCGAACATATTCGCCATACTCGAGGCAAATGATCTTGAGTGCTGTAACTCGAATCATAATCGCTTAACTCATCTAAAACTTCAGAGTACATATCGATCAAAGACTTTTTCGTTTTTCGTTTGGGCTCATTTTTATTTGCCTTCAGCAACATTTGTTTTCGTAAATCTTTATTTTCTTTTTCAAGCCGTTCGATTTCTCGTTGATATTTTAACTGTAAAAAGAAAATAAAGCTATTCGTAATTAGCTCAACTTGAAAAATTAGCAAACCTGAACATTCATTAATTCATCTTGCAGTTTTTGAATACGCTCTTCTTGCTGCTGAATTCTTTCATCCGAAGCTGAATTTTGAAAAAAACTTTTCGCAGAATTCACTGGGTTTATGTTGGCGAGAGAAAATTCATTACCATCGCCTTCGAATAGAAAAAACGCTGAAGCATTTTTTAACAAAATAATTTATGAAATTGTCACTGATTCTAACCTTTCTCTCCTAATTGTCGCGCAGCTTTCGCCTCTTCAACCCATTGATTAAATAAATCATATTTACTTGAAACTTCATCACTAAATCTTTGAATCCAATCATTCGAACCGTAAGTATCGCGCAATTTTGAGAGCGTATTCGACCAATCGTCGATTTGATCCTGCTTCGGTACAAGATCTTTGATCCATGTAAAGTCGGGTAGACTTTCTTTCCATTCTTCGTATTTCTAAAAGAAAAGAGAAGCAAAGTTTTCAAACAAATGTAAGAGCTAAAAAACGAACTTTAGTCAGTTGATAACCGCCGCCAACAGCGGAGCCTAAAACAATGTATCGAATTTTTGCAACACTACGAATCGCGCGAAACAAGAGACCGAATTTGCGCGTTTGTCGGCCGACGTTTAAATGATGATTTGTTCGAAGCAATAAACGTTTGCGGCGATTTTCGTGAAAAGAGTGAAATTTTCTTTGAGTCGAAGTCGTGAACACATATTTCACCGTTCTCCGAATATGATTATTGTTCGTTATCGTCTCTCTAAAATACATCATTCGTATTTTGAAAGAAAATTGAAAGCATTAAAACACTGTTTTCCGTTTTTAAACGGAATTAAAACCGATTTTTACTAATTTTGTATTTAACCACAATTCACACCGCATTTCGGCTGCTTTTCGAAACCAGGGGTGATCTGTACACTACGAATTGATGACATTTTGACATTTTGAAAATTTTCAAAAATTGAGCAAAGCTCAAAAAATTATTTTTAGTAAAAATAGTTTTGAAATATAAAATAAAATACAATGGCTATTTTAACGAAGCTATCTTTTTATAGGCTACTTTCTCCCCGAATATTAAGGGAAGAAATGTAAGATGAATAACTCATTAAATATTCAACTTTTCAATTTGAAACGCTAAAATTTCTTGTTGTTTGATTAGATTTTTGGTTTGCAAAAGATCTGCCCGTGGTTGTTTTTTTTAAATTTAATATTATTGACTCATTTTTACTTTGCAAAGTTTTAAAAAGAGACAACAACTTAATAGCAATTTTGAAAATATTTTTTATTAAAAAAAACTTTTTGATAAGCCCTATAACATTGATGTTGAACATGAACATTTTGAAGGCAAATAAAAGTGAAAAAATTATCTTTTTTTGAGGCAACTCTTATCGTTTTCACTTCTCATATCTTAATTTTTTTTTTAATTTTTTTTTTAATACTTTGCTTTTACTAAAATGGCACCTCGTATAATCAAGTCTAACGTCGAAATCAAAGCTTCTGACATTGCTTTCCATAAACTTCTCATTCAAAGCTGTCGCAATCACTCGAAAAATTTGTTTTTGGTAAATGTGTTCACGCTTTTTGTTTTGTTTATTTGTTTGTTTTTTTTTCTCATTAATCGATCGAATTTTAGACTGAGTATGAGACTGGAGCTCAATTCAATTACGAGCAGCTGTACAACGACAGCTTAAGCGTTGCTGGCGCTTTGAAACAATTCGGTTTGAATGTTGGCGATGTTTTCATGGTTTATGGTTTCAATTGTTACGAATATGTGGTCGCTTTACTTAGTGGCCTTCTTGTTGGAGGTATCGGAATACCGATTCGCGGAATTGATACTGATTGTAAGCAAGATTTTTAACGTTAATCAATTTAAGTTTAGAAATTGCTTCTTTAGATGAGTTGAGACGCGAAATACAATCGCGAGATGTGAAATTCTTATTCATCGGATCACAAATGCGTGATCTCGCATCGAGTGTAAAGGCTGATTTCGAACAAATTAAAGTAAGAATTACAAGTCGATTTATATAAAATTATCAAATCAATTTGAGTTACATTCAATGCACATTCTTCACGCAGAGAGTAATCCTATTCGACTCAATCGAGAACGACTCTACGTTCGATACAATTAATGTGATGAAAAGAAACGAAAACAAGTTGAATGAGAGCAAAATCTATGACCCAAAAGGAAATCGCGATTCAATTGTTTTAATTATGGAGTCAAGTGGAACTACAGGACCAGCGAAAGGAGCGATGCTCGGCCACTATGACTTTGCTACCACTTTTCAAATATACAGCGTGTTCTTTTCTGAACCCGACACGGGTATTGGCAGCTCACCATTGGCGCATATGTCTGGTGCTTTTCAATGGTTTCATGCCATTTGTTATGGTCGTCATTTGGTTTCTCTACGAAACACTACTCTTGATAATGTTTTAGATGCGATTAAGAAACATGAAATCAAACGAGTTACACTTTCACCATCAACAATGAATGCGTTGAACAAGATGGAAAAACATATCGACCTCAGCACGGTTCGTGTTTTAACTGCTGGCTCCAGATTACCAGCTGAAGTGGCGCGAGAGTTCATAAATAAATACAAAATAAGTCAATTAGTTAATTGTTATGGAATTACAGAAGCGGGTGGTTCAATTTCATTTAACACTGATGTAGCGAGAAATTACAATTCAGTCGGCAAAGTTATTGCTGGTGTGCAGGTAAAAGTTGTCAATCCTCAAACTGGAGCGTTACTAGGCGAAAATGAAGAAGGCGAATTGTGGGTGAAAACTTACAACGCTTTTAAAGGTTACTACAACAATTCTGAACTCGTGTCGAGCATAATCGACTCTGACGGATGGATTCACTCGGGTGATATCGGATACTATGATGAAAACGAAGAACTGTATGTGATCGACCGAATGAAAGATATAATCAAACAAAGTGGCTTCGGTTATTCGCCTGTCGATGTGGAAGAAGTTTTATTGCAACATAAAGATGTGAGAGAAGCTGCGGTTGTCGGCATCCCCGATGCGGATGAAGGCGAAATATCGCATGCGTTTGTT
>NCKU01002127.1:0-20596 GCA_003675995.1 Dinothrombium tinctorium
TTTCAAAAGTTATCAATGATTAAAATGTTTATTTAAAATGTTACTCAAAATGAGGCAACATCACCGCTTATTTTAAGCGCAGTTCCTGGCCACTAAAATTTTGCACTTTTTAAGTCAAACGACAGAATTACACTTTTTTCCCCTAGAATCAAAATAAACCAATTTGATTAAATAAGACTTTTTATGGCTTTTACTAGCATTTTTGTATTTTTACAGCAACATTTGTTTTTTAGTAACCGAAAAATGAAAGAAATCAATTCTAATCGATATTTGAAGTTTTGTCACTATCAAAAATTTCAAGTGAATAATGGCTAACTACTTCAATAAGTTTTGTTGCGTCTGCAATCCTCACAAAACAAAAGTGAACATTTAAGGCAGAAATCTTCAGTAGCACAGTTGTTTGAATCACATGACAACAAAGGAATCAATCAATTTATTAGCTTTGAGCTGTTTTAAAAAATACAATTTGAACGTAAATTTTCAGAAACTTTATCCTTAAAAGAGGATAAATTTGCATTCTTACAATTATTAGGTAAAATATTATAAAATCTTAAACTTCACGTAAATAAAGTATTTGAATAAAATTTTTTCGTAAAAAATTCAATTTGAGAATTCTCATTGTTTCGTAAATTGTAGTGGTTAGCCTCTCTTTTTGTTTTGACGTTAGACTTGCTTATCTTATTGTTTTTGGAAGAGCTCCTAAATTCAAATCTCGCATTTTCCTCCCATTTTTCATTGTCAGACTGACATTTTATTTAGCTTTGATTATATTTAGTTTACCAAAAATAAGTTATATATTAAAATTCAAGTTTTTATCAAATCTTTAAGTGAATTCAAATACAGTTAAAGATTGATATGTAAGGTAGATAATGAAAGATTATTGTAGTCAAAAAGTTTTATTAACTTTTTCTGACAAAAGAAAAACAATTATTTTACTAACAGTCAAACAGTAAAAGCGTTTCCGATGCCACTCTGTCCGTCACAACTAAAAGTGAGTTTGAAGAAACTTTCAGCTTATTTATATGCATTTTTAAACTAACACTTAGTGTTACTTAAATGGTAAAGTAATTTATTTATTTAGAATAGAAATTGAATTTTCTCTTTTTGAGATCAACCATTTAGCAGGTTTTAAGTCGAATGAAATACACAGATTGCTTAATTGGTGAGTTAAGAAAAACAAATCAATTGAAAATAAGTTTCTTCGCAAATAAAAAACAATTGCATCTAACACTATCTTACAATAAACAAACTTTTGAACATTGGTAGCCCTAAATTGATGTGAAGACATTTGATTATATGAGTAAGATCTTTTTCACCTCGAGATGGTTAAAAACTTCGATTATCATTGTTGATTATGTTTCAACAAAATTGAAAGCACTTTTATTTTTCTTTTTATCTTATTATAAATTTTTTTGTTTTATCTTATCAAAAGTTTTAAGCATTGAAGAGATGATTTGAGAAGCTAATGTTTTTACGTTTCCTTCTGCATAAATTCTTTTATATTTATTTGAGTTTAAAAGAAAAAAATTGATTTTTGTGAAAAAGTGAAAAATCGGTAGACAAAAGATCATATTTTATATCATTCATCTTTTTTCTTTTTGCTTCTTGAGTTTTTTCAATTCTTTCCGAATCCTGTCTTTTTCTTTCTTCTTCTCACATTGGTTTTCGTTTTTCTTTTCGCTGAGAATCGAATATCTTCAATTTTGATTGATTCATTTCATGCGTGACTTCTGTCTCCAAACGCAAAAATGCAAATGTGAGGTTGAAATTTTTTCAAAGTTGCTTTCAGCTTGTTTTTAGACTAATTCAGGCCGTAGAACACGAATATAAGGTTATTTTCGCGTTCAGAATTTATCTAAGGCCATTTTTAGAACTTTGAAAATTTTAAAAAATTTTTCATTTTCAAAAGTTTTCATTTTTTATAATATCGCATTTTTTCGAATTTTTTAAAATAGTGTGGTTTAAAATTTTTTAATAGTTGGATGGTTGTAGTTTTGTGTATAGAACTGATCTAACTCATTTTTGGATACATAGCGTTTTAACGCCATTCTAGATCACTTCCTGTAACTTCCGGTTTTGGGGTCAAAAGTCAATGTCAAGGTCACCGATAGACTTTACTCGTTGAGTAGGTTCATAATATATATATCATATGGGTCGCTACCCCGCTTATACCTTGGCCGGTATAGTGGAGTTTTACCAAATTAACATAGGAAAATCATGATTTATCACAAGTTTTGACCAGTTTGAATATTAGAAATTGAAGCGAAAAAATATAGAAAAGTGGTGTCGCAAAATGAGCGAAACGCCGGCTGTGAAATAATCGTCTGATTGTTGTGAAATGGGGCGAAATATTGGTGAGAGACGGCGACACTCGTCGGCGAAATCGGATGAAAACGTGAATACTTGAAAGTGACGTGTAAATATTCGCGAATTCGACACGAGTGCGAAACTAGAGATTTCCAATTTTGACCGAATTTCGCTGCGAACGCGTGCTTCGGACAATGGCTTACTTATGGAGAATAGCGTGCCTTTCCCTAGTCTTGTATTATCAGTGCTTTGGTCAAATGCAGTCTGCTGCCGGCGGCAACCAATTCGAGCTTCCATTCAAACGCTTCGAGTACAAGCATTCGTTCAAAGGACCATTTTTAGCGCAAAAGGATGGCACCGTTCCGTTTTGGGAGTACAGAGGACATACGATCGCTTCCGAAGAGATGGTGCGAATTGTGCCATCGTTGCGAAGTCAGCGCGGTTCCATTTGGAATAAAGTTAGAACTCCATTCGAGTGGTGGGAAGTGCAGTTTGCATTCCGTATTGGAGGCCGCGGACGCTTAGGTGCTGACGGCCTCGCTTTTTGGTTTGTCGATTCCATTCCACCAGACGATGTTAAACCTGAAGAAGAAAGCGTGTTCGGGGTGCGAAACTTGTGGAACGGTCTCGGCGTGTTTTTCGACTCGTACGACAACGGGGGCAAAGCACATAATCCGAACTTGATTATGGCAATGCTTAATGACGGTACAAAATTATACGATCATCGAAACGATGGTGTCAGTCAAAAACTATCGTCTTGCGCTCGCGATTTCCGAAACAAACCGTTTCCGACTCGCGTTAAAATCGAGTACTACAAAAACACTTTAACAGTGTTGTTCAACGGAGGAATCATCAACGATGAAAATGCATACGAAATGTGTATGAGGGTAGAAAATGTTTATTTACCGAGAAATGGATATTTCGGTTTGTCGGCTGCTACTGGAGGGTTAGCTGATGATCATGATGTGCTTCATTTCTTAACACACAGCCTTCATGCACCCGGATCTCAGCCACAGAAAGCCGGTATTGCGGAAACCGAGAAAGAAAAGTTTGCTAAAGAGTACGAACAGTACAAACAAACATTCGAAAAGCAGAAAGAAGACTATTACAAGTTGCATCCCGATGAAGCGAGAAAAGTGCGTGAACAAGAGAGCCTGTCTCCGGATAAGGAATATGAAAGTTTGGGCGAACGACACCTTCAACAGATATATACAATCCAAAGTGATATATCTGAAATTTTACGTGCTTCGAATAGGAAACTCGACGAAATTATTGGTCGCCAAGAAAGAACTCTGTCTATGATAAGTAACATGCAATTTGGTTCAGGTGCAGGTGCACCTGCAGGTGCGTGTCCATTGCAGAGACACGAAGTAGAATCCATTATTAATGCACAACAAGAATCAGTGCGCACTCTAAGGGAATTAAGAAGTTTTGCTGCACAACAACAGAACATTCAATCACAACCAGCATCTCAACAACAGGCCAATATAAATTCGCTTCAACAACAATTATTGACAGAAACAAGAGACAGCGTGAATGTACTGCGCAAAGAACTCGGCGTGATAGCAGCGAAGCTGTCGGAACCTGGAGCTCGAGCACAGGTGGCATGTCCATCGCCAGTGAACTGTCTCTCCTCGACGCACTTCTTCATATTCATGAGCCTTCACCTCTTGATTTTGCTGGGTTTTGCCATTTACAAAAGCAACAAAGAGACTCAGGCTAAAAAGTTTTATTAATTTTCTCCTGATTTTAGGTATCAATAAAGACTGAAATACGAAAATCGTTGCTTGCCTCGATTTTTTGCTCGCCGAAATCGCAGCGCGAAAAGAGCGTTCGTTCGCTTTAAAATTACTTTAATATATATAGTTCATTATTAATTTGCTGCTTTTCAGCGCAAAAAAGGGTGACAAAATGAAGACGTAAACTACATAATGAAGAATAAACTCACTCACATAAGACTTAATTTAAATTGTATCAACGATGGTTGGAAGTGTTAACTACTTTTCAGTTTTTAATGATCGTACTAAATTATGACAACAAATGTTTTGTTTTTATGATTGGTCTTAAAATTCGCATTACTTCTTCGAATTATCTCCGTGAGAACATGAATCTTGTAAAGATGTCCAAATGTAAATGAGTAAAGCGAATAAACAAGTGGATCGCAGTGAACTACTCTAAGTCTGTTCATATTTGCACAAATCATTGTCAGCCGCGAACAGCACGCTTACAGTCTTATAATGTATTCATATTAAACATCTTCATTTAAATTAACAGTCACTTCATAAATTCTCCACAAATTTGGTTAATTGGTCTTGAGGCGTCAACTCTTGTTGTTGCTGTTGTTGATGTTGCGTTCCGAAATCATTTTGTTGTTGGAACAATAACATATCGGTTGGATCTTGTTGTCCCTGTAGAGTTGGACCGCCTGACGCCGTTAAACTGTACCGCGGAGATGATGGAAGTCTATTCTGAGGCGGCGACCTCATCATCGCACCTCTTTGGGGTTGTTGCATTTGTGACTGTTGACCCCAAAACCTTTGAGGTTGTTGTTGAGGTGTTTGTTGATATAATTGTTGAGGTGTTTGAGCGGCGGTGAATCTCTGTTGCTGTTGTTGCTGTAAACTTTGCGGCTGCAGGGATTGTTGTTGGTAAAGTTGTTGTTGTGTTGGTTGTGGAGGCATAAAACGCTGCTGTTGCTGCTGTTGTTGTTGATTTGCTTGTGGTTGTAGCTATCAAATAAAATTGTTAACAACTTGAAACTAATACTCCAACTTTTACCTGCTGCGATGGATTCAACTGCGACTGAGCCTGCTGTTGAGATGATTGAGCTCTTTGTTTAAGGAAAGCAGCCATAAGTTTTGGATTATTCTGCAGTATATGAATAACTTGCTGTTGTTGCTGCTGTGAAGCAGGCGCTTTTAGCATTGCTATGAATTGCTGAATGACTTGAGGCATCGGTTGCTGTTGACCTTGTGTCCCTCCAGTGGCTCCTGATGTGACTCCACTTGATCCTGATTGGTTCATCTGTTGCCCTTGCATCTGATAAAAAGCTTTCCTTTAAGTATTGTGATTATAATTAATTAAATACCTGTGGCTGCAATGATAATTGCGACTGCTGCTGCTGTTGTTGCGGTCCTGATAGCGTACCCAAGCTTTGTTGTGGTTGCTGCTGCATTTGCATGGCTTGAGTGCTGGGCATTTGCTGGCGGAGAACTTGTTGCTGCTGCTGTTGTTGCAACAGCTGAGGCTGGGATTGAGCTTGTTGTGGTACTATCAGTTGTTGTTGTTGCTGCTGATTGTTCACAGGTTGCTGGAGCCGTACGTATCTTGATTGTTGTTGTTGCTGCTGCTGCTGTTGCTGATACCACTGCTGCTGTTGTTGTGTTAAATGCTGAGTAGATTGCTGTTGTTGTTGTTGTTGCTGCTGCTGCTGTTGTTGCTGCTGCTGTTGAGCTAACATCATTCTTTGCTGTTGCTGCTGCTGAAGCAACTGTTGCTGTTGCTGTTGTAGCGGAGGAGGCTGAGGCATGGTGGACCGAGGCTGAGGAGCAGCAGAAAGCTGAGGTTTACCCTGGTAAGAGTGTATAGGTTTGCCTTTCCCATAAGGATTGTTAGCAGGTGGAATCTGCTGTTGCTGTTGGCGCGCCACCGCTGCTTGCACTTGTTGCACAGCTTGAAGAGCTCCAACCGGAGGTGGAGTAACCGTAGCCGGTTTCATGTGATGTTGCTATTAAAAGATGAGATTTATGAAGGTTTTAACAAATTTTTTTAATACCGTATGTTGTTGAGGTGAAGGACTATAATCATGCTGCTGTGGTTGTGACTGCTGCGACTGTTGTGAGATGCTGGTCATTGTTGCGATACGCCTTCTCAATATTTGTTGTTGTTGAAGTCGCTGTTGTAATTGTTGTTGCCGAAGTTTGTGTTTAATGTTAATGCAATATGAAACAGGACATTTTTGCTCCATGCACAATTTCGCATGATAACAGCACAATGCGATGAGTTGTTTGCAAATAGGACAACCAGGAGCTTGGGTCGGCTGATCTTGCGAACCTCCTTGATTAGTTTTCCTTTTGCAGGTCTTAGCGTGTTGAACAACACGTTTCATCTTATGACAAGAGGGTAGTCGACAATTAGCATCGCGACATTGACATGCATGAACAAGACTCTGAATACAACGCTGAATCGATAATCGTCGTGATTCTCCTGGAGAAGTGGTAGCAGAACCACCAGAAGCATCTCCACTGCCATCAAGATCACCACCTGCACCACCGGAAACAACACCATCAGCACCTCCTGAAAAAGATTGTAAAAATCTCGTTTACAAATAAATTATTTCATACCTGCGACTGCTCCATCTTCGCCAACACCACCAACAAGATCACCGAAACCAAGTTTCTCCATTCTATGATTGTGGCCTTCACTATTATAACAGTTGACGCAAAGGTCGAAATCGTCGCACTCAGTACAATGATACCGAGTTTCAACAACATGTCGCTTGCATTTGTTGCACGTGTAGACAAAACCACCATTGCCTTAGAATAAGCGAACGAATTTTAGAGGAAAAAATTTGACAAAACGATCGCTTACCACTGTTATGTAATTCATACAAAAGAGCCATTGTTGAAAATGTGGCCCTACGAAGACTTGAAAACTCGTAATGTTTCTCCCGCGCTAGCGTTAAGAACGCGTCACGACCGTCCATTAAATCACAATTGATGAGACCGTCAGGATCACAAATAGGAGGCAGACCTGCAGCCGCTTGAGCCGTGTGAAGACGGATGACGAAAAATACTTCTTTGTGTTTCTCCATAGTACTATAAATTTTGCTGGTCAACTCTTGTTCCCATTGTTGTTGATTTAATTGAGGCTAAATCAGAATTTTGAACTAAAAACCACTTTGTAATAAATATTAGACAAACCTGTTGAGGTTGTAATTGATTTCCGCCGCTTTTATGTCTGGCGTGATGGACATTGTTTTTACGTTGATTTTGCTTTTTGTTTGACTTTTTATTGCCACTTGATTTTTTGTGTTGTTTAATTTGGTTATTATCTTTACTGTTCGGATTCTTAGAGTTCATGCCTCCACTTTCATTATTTTTGCTTCCGTTATCATTTTTATTAGAATCACAATTCATATCCTCCAAGAGACCCATATGCCACTCTCTATTCAATGATGATTTAAAGCTGGTAGTATCAACAAAATTCGACATATTGTCATCTTCAACAACCGAATTCGATAAAGAATTGACCTCAGAATTATTGGACGTTTCACCCATTTGCGCTTGTTGTGCTTGAATTTGTTGTTTCTGCTGCTCCATTTCAATTTCTTTGATAGATTCCTCAATTACATTGGGCCAAAAGTCCCCTTCAAAATAAGGCAACTCAGTGGCAGATTTTAAATTATCTTCAGTAGCTTGTTTAAGTATATCTTTATAATCAAGAACGATGCGTTCGATAATGCCTTTATCGAGCATCTTTTTGTACCATTCCTGAAGCCTTTTTGGCTTCGGAATTTTTTGTTCTGCGGGATGGCAGTGAAAAATGTAATCGTCTCCTTCTGATGGAGGACAGGCCCAAATATGTGCCATTGTGAATCCTAATTGTTTAGTGTAATCAAGGTACCCAAGAAGAATTTCATGATAAACAGCAGTTCTATACTGCTTCGGTTTAAAAAAATGAACGGAATCCAAGTAAGCGATATATACACGTCTGAGAGAGAGAAAATATTATCACTAAACTCTTCTAGAAATTAAATCGCAAACCTTGCATTTGGTGGGCTCGCATTAGTACCATATTCTTGAACATGCATTCCGAAGAAACAAACGTCATTACCGTTAAAATCTTCGAAAGCAAAAAGAGCCTTTGCTCGATATGGAAAAGTTTCGGGCCATTCACCAGTATCAACATATCTGACAAAGGCAAAAATGAGAATAAATCAATGAAATTTAAATCAACTTACTTTTGCCGCATTAAACTTTTGACCTCAACGAATTTGTCTGAACTCGAAACAACTCGAATGTACACCTCGCCAGCACCTGCTTCTTTTTTCCGCAAGAAATTATTGACACGATTCTCGATAAAAGCCCCTAATTTGCTTTGTGGTAGTCTTTTCGCATTAAATTTATTTTCTTTTCGCTTTTTTCCTTTTGCCTTCAAACAATGATCGCACACAAACCTGAGAGAAAATCGTTAGTTTCAAGATGATAATTGCCACCCGCACTCACCCTTCAGGCCAAATAGCGTCGAGATGAAGCACACAAATCTGATGCGATTTACGGCCGCATTCTTTGCACTCTACAAAAGGCTCTAAATCCAGATGGTCATTTTTGCACTCAACAAATTGATTTTTTGGTATGGTTTGTGTCCCCGTTGTGTTTCCATCAAGGGACAATGCATCTCCAATAGTCACAGTATCGCCAGGAATATCAGAAAAACATTTTAAGCAATATGTAATTCTAAATTTAAGAAAAAAATGTTAAATCTAAAAAAGGTCGAGAAATTGTTAAATTGTTAATACCGATTTTGATAACTCATGTATTTTGTATCTCGTGGTATTGTACACAGCTGTTTTCCATAACAGCATAAAACTTGAGGATGAAATTCATACTTTCTTCCACAACAGTAACCAAGACTTTGCATAACAGGGTCAATTTCTTGTTCAAATACTTCTGCTAACTGTGAAATGAATTGTGGTTGAGCGGGAAATAAAAAAATAGACTTGATTACCTTTGTACAATATCTGTACACGCGGGAAGTTTTTCGATTGTACAGCCATGCATTATCAAACATTAACCAAACATCATCTACATATTGCCATGGATCTTGATATTGTCCTAAAACAGAAAGATAAGATTAAATTGATCAAAAAAAGTGAGATAGAAACCTGTGTCAAGTTTTCTTTTGATCGTTGACAAATCCATTGGTTTTTTAATAATATCAAAATAATCAGGGATTTGGAGTAATTGAGGATCGACAGGCTGGCGAAACGGCAATGATTCGGGATCTTGACGATAAAGTTTTTCCAATGTAGGCATTAAAGCTTGTCTTAATTCGTCAGGTTTGAAAACTTTCTTTTTTGTTGGTGTTGGTGTTGGTTTTGCCGTAATTGACGCTGGAGTAGATGGTGTTGATGAAGGCTTCAGTTCTGGTTCTTCTTTGGTAGATGACGGTTCAACAATAGGTGTAGGCTCACTTGTTGTAGTTATTGAGTCCTCTGGTTCTTCTTTTTTCACTTCAGCCTTAGAAGCCACTCCGTTTGGAGTTTCTGCAGTAGATATAGAGGGTGCCATAACAGAGTCACAGCTACCAATAGCTTCTTGTTTAATACCAGATGCAACCATTGTTGAACATACTGTTGAGGTGCTCACCGCACAAGAAGTTGTTGCAATACTTTCATCCATTGGTTCGGATTTGATTGTAACTTGTTCCATTGGTTTGCCTCCATTTATCGCTTGTTGAGATTGTCCGAGGAGCTGCTGTGTTTGATTTAACGTTTGTGGCGTTGACGTCGGAACCGACGAGCAACGAGGGGGTGGTGGCGTTGCAGTCATTGTTACAGGTTGAGGGGTGGTTGGTTGTTGTTGCTGTAGCATACCTTGAAGCGTTGTTGTACCGGCAGTTGTTGGTGTTGTTATGAAGCTTGCAGCAGACGTAGTAGGTCTTAATTGTTGTTGCGAGTTGGTTTGTGCAGCCTGAGAGCCGGGTGGTGACATAAAGTATTGATGACCGGATAGTTGCTGATTCTGCGGAGAAGCAAAGTTCTGTTGCTGTTGAAGTGTTACATTTGGAGGGCCTGTCATCGGCAATCGGGATGGTGGCTGCTGTTGCTGATGAATCATTTGAGGATTTTGAGGTCTCATTTGAGCAGCTTGATTGGGCTGCATTTGAATTTGATTCGGTTGAGAAGGAACAACTCCTTGTTGTTGCTCTCTTCTTTTAAGCCGTTTTTCTTCCAATTCTTTCTGTATTTTATAGATTTTTTCGGCTAGTAAGTGGTAATACTCTTCTCTACTATTCGCCATTTCATACATATCACCTTCAACTTTGCGAGCGTATGCAACAAGATTTACCATCCGTCTGTCCTGCACAGCACTAGGATCAGGCGTCGGAAATATTGCTTGGACTATCTTTTGAACCAAATGATTCCTTAAATCCATTGTAACGGACGCATGCCATTCTTTAGTTGATGTGGGGTTTTGTTGATTAATTTGAGGTGAAATAGGAATTTGTTGAGCATTCTGCAATCTTAACTGCGATTGCGAATTAGGCTGACCTGTCGCGTTGTTATATTGCGGAGCTGGAAGTCCTAAGGCCTGGTAAGCTTTTTCCATATCTGCTTGTTGTTGTTGTTGCTGCAACAATTGCTGTTGTGTCTGTGGAGGTGTTGGTTGTTGCTGAGGGGGCAACGGTTGAGGAAGTTGACCACTATTAACCAATTGTTGAGGCGGTTGTTGATTGGGAAGAGGTTGTTGTAACTTTTTCGAGTTAGAATAAGTTAGTTGAGTTAATGATAATTTTATTAATACCTGTTGAGCTCTTCGATCGGAAGCCTGTTTCAGCGGTAAGCACACAGGACAATCATTACGAGTACAGTTTTTCCAATGCGATATTATTTGACGCGAACTCGCACAATGAGGCACAGTGCATTGTTTACCTGCGAACAAAAAGCACAAATCATGCAAATATCGATTTTGTTTACGAAACTTACCCGCTGTACATGTTGTCATATGATTGAGGACATTCTTCATTGTTCTACAGTGTGGCAAGGTGCACTGTCTTTGTTGACCATCAGATCCATTTTGTTGTTGCTGTTCGCGGCGCTGACATTTATGAGCGTGAAGAAGCAGAACCAACTGCTGTTGAATTAACTTTCGCTTTTCAGGATCGGCGGTTCCTCCGGGAGTTGCAGCTTGCAATTGCTGATTTAAAGGTTGGGATTGCGGAGCAGGCTGAGTCTGCACTTGTAAAAGTTGATTCGGTGCTTGAGGAGGCGGTTGCTGTGATGGAGATTGAGATGAGACTTGCGAAACTACAGATGGTGGATTGCTGTATCGAAATTGCGGCTGTGTTAATCGTGGCTGTTGTTGAGGAGAGTTGAAATTTTGCTGTCCGAACTGTTGCTGCTGTTGTTGCTGCAACAATTGCATATGGATTTGTTGTTGAGGCTGCTGTGATTGCTGTGTTAAGTTAGGGTTTGCATATCTAATCTGTTGTTGAGGTCTCTGCTGAGGAATTCCGCCAATCAACTGCTGTTGCTGAAGTGTAACATTCGGAATCAATTTCGGCTGAACAGTAACGTTCGGAGCGACAGTTTTCGACTGCAAAAGTTGCGACAATTGTTGATGAGTTTGGTTAGATGCTGTTTGTGACTGTGGATGTTGAAGCGATGATGCGGACACAGTTGTTACAACATTTCCACTTGATACCAATCCGAGTGAAACTGATGATGGTAAACTAGTTGAATTCACATTGACACTTGATGGAGCGCCTAAAAGAGCGCCATTATTAGTTAATGAATTGCTTGATGGAGTATCGTTGTCTAATTCATCGGGAAGTTGAAACTCAATGTCCCACAACACAGACTCAGGTGGGGCAGGCAAAGAGTCGGTTGAATCGCTGATTTTCAATCTTTTGCTCGGTTGCGGACCGGAATTAGACGCCGAGTTTGTTGATGTCACTGAAATAGTTCCAACACCAACAGAGCCCACCATTGAATACACAGGTAACGATTGATCGTTTGATCCCGATGAGACAGAAGCGATGGGTGTTGAAGATGACGATGGAACGACAACGTTATTCATTGTCTGCTTCACAAAACAATTGGGTTCGATAAAAACAACTTCATTCCTTTGTAACTTCACATTCAATCGTTGATTTGATTTAAAATATGTACAATAATAAAAACAGGGAACTTTCGCTCGTTTACCACTTTTAATGGTTTAAAAGCTCATCTCAAACCTGTCAAATCGAAACAAAGTTAGTTCTGTAAATTAAGAGAGAATTATGCCGCGCGCAAAGCAAATGCACTGATTGCTGTCTCTGGTCTTATAATAGACTACCATAACAAATAACACCGTCGCTCACAATAGGCACTGGCATTCATTGACAGTTGCATCCAAATATTAGAACATTGAGTGCTGCTGTCGATGAAAGCGTGAAAATGAGAAAAAAGCGTCGAGTGGTCGAGTCGAACGCGAATTATAGCAGAGGTGAGCATCAATTGACAGAGCCACACTCGAAGCGTGATCACTCGTCTGCGGGCATCGGTTCGAAGTGGGACCATAAACGCGAACTGTCAAAACAATGTTTTGATTCGCAATCAAACAACGGTCACATGTAAATCTTGCATTAAAAAAGCGATGGGCGAAGAGTGGGAGCGAACGGCAGCGGCCGGCGGTCGGTGACAGCCAAAGGCCTGAAAAGTGAGCGAACAGCGTTCGCAATCGAAGAGATGAGCGAGAAGTGAGGCAAAGTGAGCGCAACGCGAGCACCGAACGGATCAGAAAACGCTCGGCTTTTACCTCATCGAAGCGAAGGCCACGACGATAGCGGCACTGTGCGCGAGCGAAGAGGCGATCTCATCGAGTTTCGGGCGAGACAGAGAACGAATACGGTTCGAATAACGCGTTCGAATCGAAAGTGGCGAACGTTCATTGAAACGAGACTTCCGCCATTTTCTGGAAACACATCTCAATGGAAGGCTCGACGACGAGTGCGCAGCAGTCGCCGCCTGCCGCCACCTGTTGCGGAATGTCCGTCGAATGGCCGAACTTTGAGTGCGGGAATCGGGAGTCGAGCACCCGTTGGATTCGCTGCTCGGAGTGCGATGAGTTCGTCGGTTCCCGTCGCAGCAAACACACTATCGTCTCGCACCGCGACGCGCTATATGTCTTCGGTGGTGACAACGGCAGACATATGCTCAACGACCTGCTGCGGTACGACATCAACGACAAGTCGTGGGGCCGCGCGTTCACCACCGGCACGCCACCCGCGCCCCGCTATCACCACTCGGCCTCTGTACACCGCAACAGTATGTTCATCTTCGGCGGTTACACCGGCGACATCCATTCCAACGTCAACCTCACCAATCGCAACGATCTGTTCGAATACAAATTCAGCAATGGTCAGTGGATCGAGTGGAAGTTTGCCGGACGGGTGCCCGTGCCGCGTTCGGCACACGGTGCTGCCGTTTACGACGACCGTCTCTGGATCTTCGCGGGTTACGACGGCAACGCCAGGCTCAACGATATGTGGTCGCTGAATTTGACTAAAGTCGAGGAATGGGAATGTGTCGAACAGTTGGGCGACTGTCCACCCACTTGTTGCAATTTTCCAGTTGCGGTTGCACGAGACTCGATGTTCGTGTTTTCCGGTCAAAGCGGCGCTAAAATGACGAACGACCTTTTTATGTTTCATTTCACAAGTTCGGTTTTTATTGTTTATTGTTTACTCATTTTGTCTCTCTTTTCACAGCAAAATTTTGGACTCGAATCTCAACTACTGAACATATTCTTAGAGGAGCGCCTCCTCCACCTACAAGAAGATATGGTCATACAATGGTAGCTTGCGATCATCACTTATATGTTTTTGGAGGAGCTGCTGACAGTACTTTGCCTAATGATTTACATTCATTTGATTTGAATTCCAAAACTTGGTCAATTGTTCAAACTTCTTCAGACAGTGAAGTACCATCAGGAAGATTGTTTCATGCCGCGGCTGTCATCGGTGATGTGATGTTCATTTACGGAGGAACAGTTGATAATAATATAAGAAGCTCAGAATTATTTCAATTTAAACTTTCACCTCATCCACAATGCACATTAACGAGCGATTTCGGAAGATTGCTTAAAAGCCAACAGTTCACAGATGTTGAGTTTATCCTTACCCCAGACAATGGCTCAGAAGAAATCAGAATGAAGGCACATGTAGCTTTTGTGGCCGCACGTTCCGCTTATTTACGTGATAAAATAAGGCTTGAAATCGAAAGACAAAAAGAATTGCAATTGGAAGCAGAAGCCGAAGACTGGTTTTTCATGAGTCGAAACGTTAAGTGTCTAGAAATCGAATTAAGCAACGTAAACCCAGAAGCGTTCGAACTTGTTCTGAACTATATCTATACTGACCAAATTGATCATTCATCGAAATCTAAAGATCCTCTCAGCAATAAGATGGTACTTTTAATGATGGATGTTTACACATTGTCGGTTATTTTTAAGCTTAAAAGGTTGGAACAATTATGTGTCCAATATTTGAATGCCGCTATAAACAACAGAAATGTTTTGGTCGCACTTCAAAATGCTTCTGAATTGAATCTTGATTTCATTAAAGAATTTTGCATGAAATTTATTGTGAAAGAAAATAACTTTACTCAGATTGTGATGAGCAAAGAATTCGAAACTTTGTCGAAGCCACTGATGATTGAAATAATTCGCAGAAAACAAATGCCGAATATTCGTAATTTTGACACATCGCAGTCGGAGGCAACTTATTCTTCCAATGAATATTCGGTTGCTCATTCGTTGGACAACAAAACTATTGGAACTACTTTACAGCAGGATATGCAAGTATTTCTGGAAAAGACTGGCAAAGAATTTTCCGATATTTTATTGAGACTTGATAAGCATTCGATTCTTAGTCACAAGGCCATTCTTGCTGCAAGATGTGGGTATTTCGAAGCAATGTTCCGTTCATTTATGCCAGAAAATAATAGCGTTACGATCGCTATCGGCGAAATGATACCATCTTTACAATCGTTCAACACACTATTGCGTTACATCTATTACGGTGAAGTGAACATGCCTCCAGAAGATTCGCTGTATTTATTTTCCGCACCGGTGTTTTACAGTTTTACCAACAACCGACTCCAAGTATTCTGTAAGCAAAACTTGGAGATGAACGTTACTTTTGAAAATGTCATCCAAATATTGGAAGCTGCAGATTATATTCAAGCGTTGGATATGAAAAAGCATGCCCTCAATATCATTGTTTCCAATTTCAAAAAGGTTTCTCAACTGGAGAGGCTAGGAAACTTAAGCAAGCCACTGCTATTGGATATTCTGCTAACATTAGCCGAACATTTTTGACTGTGCATCCAGTCAAAATTTGAATGGGCATCCATCGTTGAGGGACGAAACGCATCATACGTAGTATAGCATCACGAAATCAACAATCATAAGATTCGTTCTCAATTATGTATTGCTTTTAACTTTAAAGAAAACTACAGTTTTCTCGACCTTACAAATCATAAACACATTAATTGGAAGCACGAAATAAAAAGAGTTGAGGTTTTCTATTTTATATCATCAAATGCCTTTTTGATGATATCCTCACAGACTGAAGACGCGTATTGCTCGATGAATCTGGTGGTCGAAGGTTGACTTGTGAACTCGACCTCTCCCGTGTCAGCAGTGTCCGCTTCCACGTTGACAGTGGGCACACGTTCAGTTTCCTTTCCCCTTCGCTTGAGTGCAGCATCCATAAGTTTGGGATTTTTTTCGAGTATTTTTAGTATTATCTCTTCGTCCAATTCGCTAACCGTTTCTTCTTCACGCAAAATCTGCGCCGATTGCGGGCCTTCTGCAAAACCTTTATGTGACCCTGACGCAATTATAGTTGCTTCAGATTGCTGCTTTAATACCATCTGTTGTGCCTCAATCTAATTCAACAAACGCACGATTGACAAATGAAATGTAACAATGATATAAACACAAACCTCTTTTGGAGAAAGAATATATTCCTCTTCATATTTGGCAGTATTTTCAAATTTAAGACGCTCATTATTTTTTGATTCGAATGAACGCGTTGATGTGTTATTTTGATCAAAGAAAGATGGTAATGATGAACTTTTACTCTCACTTTCCTTTGGCGTTTCGTTTTGTTTTAAAGAGTCATCTTCATTCACTGAAGAATTTGTAAGCTCGTTTATCGTTAATGTTGAATGCTCTGCTTCAGCTTCAGTCAAATCGATGACTTCCACACCACACTTATTTTTTTCATTTTTCGGTAAGCATGAATTCACTTCTTGCTTATCTTCATTATTTTTAATAGGATTTGAACCAATAGCTTCAGTCAAATCAATAAGCTCGACTCTTCCTTTTTCATATTCTTCACAAATTTCTTTTACCTCTACTTTGTCAGACTTGCTTTCGCTGTCATTTTCGTCGATATGCTGCTTCTCGTCCTCCACAACGTTTGTTTCAAATTGATCATGTTTACAATTTTCGTCTATTCTTTCAATGGGCTTTTCATCGTCTGCATTGCTTAAAGCGTCGTCCTTGATAGCAATTTGTTGATTGTCGTCAGAACCTTCAATTTTTAAAATATTTTCTTTATTTTGAGTGTCAATGCCATCTTGTTGAAGTCCAGATTTAAACCGTTCCTGTAATTCATTTCTATTTTGAAACCCAGTCTCTTTAGTCGAGGCTTCGTTAGATTCTGATATTTCCCCTGCATTATCGTTCGATGAGTTAACCTCTTGATTAGTAATAATATCCTCACTATTAGATAAGTCAGTTGGCTTTACATTTTGCACTCTCACATATGTGTCACAATTTTCAACATTTGCTTTTAATGATTCGATGACATCTGCAACGCGAGCATCAATCTTCTCTTTGTCTAAATCTTTATCCCACTCTCCATCAGCCTCGACGCTATTCGGCGGAGTTTGGGTGATCAAAGACTTTTCAATGAATTTATCTTCTTTTACTATGCTCACAATGTTCTCGCATGGCTCAGCAATGGGAATCACGTCGTTTGAATGATCAGGTGAAAACGTTGAATTTTCAGAAGTAAGAACTTCAATGAGATCTGATTCTGAGCTTCTGATATCTGCACTTTTTTGCGACGTTGTTATCGAATGATCTATTACTCCATTGATTTCTTTTGGAGGCATCTGATCACTGGCTTCCTTACTTGGAACCATTAATTCAATCTTTTGTACAATTTTATTCTTTTCTTCTATTACAGTTAGTGGATACTCAATTGTGTAGCAATTATTGTCATCTTTACTGACAAATTTGCATTTGAAATGGACGTTTGGTGAACAGGGCACTTTCGAAGGCCATCCAAGTTCTTTGGAGAAACGGCAACATATTGCTTGTGGCGGAATTACAGCATAGCAATCGAGTAAATGTTTAACTCTTTCCCGCTTGACCGAAACAACTTGACCTTCGTCAATCAATAGAATAATGCACTCATCTTCTTCTTCAGAAGTAAAAGACTGAAACCGTGCCCGAAACCATTTACCTTTGTGTTCGCAAACATAAACTTCTGAAGGTTTTAAAACATCGATGTTTAATTTTGATGCTGGCAACTTTGAATAATAAATTGATATTTCATTCAGCAATTTGAGTTCTTCAGGATTTGAGTTTTCCACCTTCTTTATATAAAAAGTATTATCGACTTCAGACGGCTGTGTTAACAGCTTGACTTCAACGAAATCATCTGATAACAGGTTCACTGTCTTTACTTCTGTGACTACTTTATCGATAAAAATTTTGAACATATCAAAAGTGCGAATCATTTCGTAATGAAGCAACACAATGAGATAGCGATGATTGTTAATGTCTTTCTTTTTAAAATGAGCCAAGAAACGACAATCGATAAAATCGTCACGAAAACGATTCAAAGTAGCGTAAGTAAAAGCATCTTCTTCAGTTAAGGCACATTTGATCGCCAATTTCGGCAATTCAAAATACTTAGCATCTAAGCGGCGAATAAACGTAGGAGGCACACGAAACGCGACACCACCGGTATCGACGAGCTCAATACGCATAGAATTGACATCGTGAACAATACCCCGCTGCCAGGCGCCTCTATGACTCTTGTTTGGTATGAGGGCGACCAGAGAATGTTTTTGCGGCCGAAAATCACTGTTGTTGCTTCGGCTGTACTCTTTTGCCATTGAAGCACGCATCTCCTTCAAATCATTTTCGTATTCAGTGATTCGAACGTAGAAATTGTTCGGACTCGATATCTTCGTAATGATCACTTCGCGATATGCTCCTTCGCGAATGTCCAATTCTGGTATTCTGAGCAATTGCTCACCGCTTCTTCCACCCTTCGCACGATTGCTGCCCGTCGAATGAACGCGTTCGACAATCCTCGAGTCTTGAAACGAAGATTTCATGGTTCACTCGAATAAAGCAAACATTCAGACACAAAAAGCGACGACTGAAATGCGAACAAAGCGATGTTTGTGTGTCGAAACGCAAAACGCACTTCTTTCGATTTTTCTTCTTTTCAACGCAAAAATCAGTTTAAGGGGCCGTCGTTTAATTTTCGCGCGAAAAACACTGTCTGTTCATCCAATCGACGAGCGCGATGCGCAGCGACCTCTTCTCGCTTCAAGCACTCGTAGAAACGCCGGTTTGCGACGCTTGTTTTTCTGGTTTCGGGGACCGGTCAAACAACCAGCACTGAGTTTATCGCTTCTTTGTTTTCCGATTTTCAAGAAGATTTAAATGATTGTTATTTCAAATGGCGCTGTGAAGCGATCTACTCTTTCGCACACACATTCGCAACATTTGTTTGTTTCGAAAATAGAGCAAAAACTGCATACGCAATTTCACAAATATTTGCGCTATTTTTGATTTCATTTTATTTTTATTTAAAAAATTGAAATGTTCAATTTTGGAACTGAGGCTGTGTATTAAAAGTTTGGAATAGTTTCTCAGCTTATCTCACTTTCGAATGCCCGAAGAGGAGATTAAACAGAATCGAGCGTTGGTGATAACAAGCGAATGAAATCTGTGTTCGGAAGCGGCTTTGAAGAGATTATTTCTAGTTTTTGATTTAAAAGTTTTAAAAGAAATATCAGTGAATGCATTAAGAGATATGCATAGATTTAAAATTATACATTGCTGAGAAGAATAAAATTTCAATTAACTAAAACACAAATCGATTTTAATTGAAAACATTAATATTTTAATTTTATTCACGCGAGACTAATGTTTAAATCTGGAAACTTATGTATGCTAACACATGTGCTTTCAACATGTGCTATCCTTAATTTATTATGTGTGCTCAATTTAGCTATTTGATTTTATTGTTTGCAATTTAAGAGTGATGGCATTTGAAATATCTTTTGATTATAATTTTAAAAGTAAATAAAGTATTTTACCATTCTTTCACTTGTTGCAAAAACACTTTCACTCTTTTCAGCCTTATTTCCCAATTATTTGTAAATTCAAAAAGTATCTTCGTAAATACGATAAGTAATTTTGATTAGGATTTGGAGGAGGATGAGGATGGGAATGGGGATGGGAATGCAGATGAGGATCACGATAGGAATGGGGATGGGATTATTATATTATACACTCTGTCGCAGAAAAATCTTCCCATTGTTGGACTTTTTGTCAAGTATTATCAAGTTTATATTTATATAAATAATATAATATTATATAATTTTAATAATTAATATTAATAATAATAATATAATAATAATTGCCAAACAATGAGTAGTAAATATCTGTTCCAAACAATTGAGAGTAATCTTCTGGGGGTTTAGGTTCAATTGGTCGATTTTGATGAAAATTTATTTATGAATAGAAAAAATTTTGTAGAGAACGAATATGCAAGAGTTATCCTTCTAGGGGGTAAGTAGAACCTTCTAGAATTTTTTGAAAATTTTAGAACTTTTGCTAATAACTTTGTTTGCTTTTACTCGATTTTCGTAATTTTTTTTTCTTTTTTAGTACTCAATATGAATGATTTTTTGAATCTGTAAACAACTTGATATCATTTCGGGAAGTGTCCGAAAAAAATTCGCGAAAAATTGGCAAATTTTCAAAAATTTCTATCAAAAAACGTGCCCTGCGATACTCGTGGTTTTTTCTTTTAAAAAATCTAGCACCAAAAACTACATCTAGTAACTGAATAAAAAGGGGGTCTATGTTCTCGTTTTCCTTCCAGAATTTTTTGAAAAATTCAAAAAATCCTAATTTTCGACATGGTTTGAAAAAATTCTGCTAACAAAACTTTTAGATAGAGATTATTAAGTTATATAAAAATCATGAAAAAAATTTTTAAATACTCTTATTGTAACGTCACAACATAATTTTAACTATTTCAAATTTGGGAATTTTTTGACGGTCCCTTATAAGCTTTTTAAAAATTCTGATTACGAAATAATGTAGAAGAACATGTCCTTAATTTAGTTTAATTTTTTTGTTTTTATCTGAGGTGCCTATGTGGCTCAAAAAAAAATTTAAAAAGACACCCACATAACCAAAGAATTTAAATTAAAAATTTTTCGAAAAAAGGTGCGAAAAATTCTGATTATATTATT
>NCKU01002128.1:0-20593 GCA_003675995.1 Dinothrombium tinctorium
AAATCCGAATGAAAATTTAGTGCTTTATCATATCAGTATAAAAGATTAGATGCAACATATTCTGGCGGTGACTGTATGTGTACCTGCGTGTTTTCGTTTTACAGTAGTGAAAACTTTTAATTTTGTAGTTTGTTTTGAAACATTTTAAAGAGGTTTGATTGAAAATCGAAGCTAAATCATTGCATTAACCAATGAAAAGGAAAAATTGTAAATTTTTTTTAGTATTGTCACTTAAACAGAGATGATCCAGAAATTTTAAAGAATAACTTAAAAATAGATTTTAGTATCGAGTTACAAAGCAGCGGCCGCTTCCTTTTGATATTTTGTCAAAAACCGGCATCTTTTTTGCAAATGAAATTATCTACAGTTAATAAATTGAGAGCGATGAAGCAAAGTTTAAGTTATTCATATTATAGTACGGAACCGAAATTAAAAATAAGAACTCGAAAATGATGAGAAGGAAATGAATTGCAAAATTGAGATGAATCTATTTTGAGAATTTAGCTGAAATATTTTGCGAACTTTTTTAACTGAAAGCGACAAATGTAGTAAAATCGTGTTTTCAAAAATAAACTGAAAGTAAATCTCATTTAATGAATTCGATGAATCGAAATAATTCAAGAAATATAATTTCGGAAAGATGTTTTAAAAAGCAATTATCGTGGTGATAATAGCAAATCAAAGCATGTATTCGAGCGGCAAATTAGCTTTCATTTTCACATAAAATATTGATATGTCAATTCGAAAGATACTCACATTATTGCTTCGTGAAAATATTTTTCGACAAAATGTGCTATTTTGCAGCGATAACAATGAAAGTATCGACTTGATGGCAATTTCATGCTGCTTTAATTGCTCGCTGGTAATTTCCTTAAAGTGAATGTGCTTTAAAATATTCACCGCACAATTTATGCGTTCAGTGATTGAGAAATGAATCCATTTGAGAACAACACCGAGAACGTCACCTTCTGAGCAATCGACAGGAAAATCGGACGCGAGAAGATACTCTAGTTGATAAGAGGACAATCGCTGAAATTCGAGCGTTCGCGAGAATCGTAATAAATTGGCTGACATAAATCGATAAATCTGCGAGAAAAAAATGAATTCATTTAGCAGTTGAAAAATAATAGTTTCCTTAAGTAAATTATTGTTTTAAAAAATGCAAAATATGCTCTTCGATTTTATCCAGATAATTTTAATATGTTTAAAATATTATTTGACCCCCAGGTAAAATATTAGTTTAAAGAACGATTAAAGTTTAAAGAGCTGTTTAAAGAACGATTTTTTCCACCCTGTAAAATCGTAGATTACATTGTGATGTAGTAGTTGAGGACGGAACCGATTAAAAATCAAAAGTATTGCTTTTGCTTTGATAGATCGCCGTCCACGATTTATTTGAACTTGGTTAAAATAATAACTTTGAGAGACTTCTTCAAAAGAAAAACGCGCTTACTTTCTTTTTTAGCGAGTTAAGCGAATATGTCTCGGCAATGGTGGCCACATCCACGCAATTGTCGATATTCATTTGCTCCTCCAAATAAGAAGAACATGCTTCTATAACGTCCAAAAATTGGAGATGACTTGCTGCCGAAAGCACATTTTCGATATTGGTCAAACTGAGAGTCACTCGAGAGGTATACGTATATTCGATCAGTGCTCGCATGCCTTCAGACGAGACATCGTTCAAAATGATTACACTGAAAAAATGTAATAATTTACAAAATGGCACAAATACGTAATTAGGATGATCGAGCAGAATTAAATCATATAAACAAGGTGAGCAATCAAATAAGTTCGGCTTTCACGAGTTTTAGAAATTTGCATTCGATATTTTTATAATTCAGTCTACCGAATTTGACAATTCATGATTAACCCACAGCAAATTATAGAATATGATGACACTATTATGATGATAATCAAAACAATATCAAATTAATGCTAACAATCAAGGAAAATTCAAATGTAAGTCAATTCGATCTATATTTAGTTCAAGAAAAAACTCTTAACCCATTCGATTGCATTTGAATTTTACTTAAACTTTTTGAATTTCAAAAACTTAAGCGATGACAAAATTCAGGTTTAAAATTATGAAATTATTGAACAAAAATAATTATATGGCGATTTTTGACTGGAAAACTTTGTTCTCGACTTGTTTTGAGATAATTTGAAAATAAGGAAACCACTTTTAAAAGAAAAGCAGAAAAGATGGTTTTGTAGCCTATCACACACGCGAAAAGTTATAAAATAATTTCGAACAAAAGATTATCAAAATTGAAAAGCGAAGACCTCTTTCGTAAATTTAGCGTTTAAAAGGCACGTTTCTGGAGAAGGCGGAAAAGCGTGATTAGATTACTTTTGATTAGCTTCTTTCATATTGTCGGTAAACATGGCGCGAAAGTAATCGCTGCACGAGGCGAGCACCACTCGATGAGCTTTGAACGCGTCTTCGCCCGCGACGAGTGTCACATCCAAAAGCAGCGACTTGCTTCGCATCCAATTGAGGCCATTCAACAGCGTCGAATTGTGGGAAAGCGATTCGAACACAATCGATGCTTCAGACGTTCGTCTCACTTCTCGCATGTTTCGCTTTCTTCGCGTTCACCAATTTTTGCGTCGCTTTTCTTTCGTTTCTTTTCACTCAAAAAACGAATCAAACACTTACGCCATTCTTGTGTACTTCAATCGGGGACCGTTCGTTCACTGCGCTCCTCATTGCGCGCTGTTTTTTTCGCGCGTCTACAGTCGTATTAAAAATAAATGTAAAATGCTTTTCTAAATTTGTCGCTTGTTTACACTGTTTACATTTCCTTTGTTTTCAATTCAAGTGAAACAAACGCAATTCACGCAATCTTTCGATTAAACACATACTTTTCAAACTTTTTTTTCGCTCCGCTTAAGTATTGCAATTAATTTTGACATTCGCTGCTTGCATTTTTCGCAAATTCTTAAGCTTAATTTGCCTCTAATATAAAGTATGAACGCGAATACATCGTTTTGTATATGCAAGTTGCACGCACACTTCATTTGAGCTTAAATTACTTTTCTCACAATGATTTCATAACTCATCAATTTAAACGTGGCCAATGGTTTCTTCGACTGCCAACAATTTTATGTATAATTTGAGAATGCAAATGTTTGTTTAATTTAGTTATGTGTGAATACAAAATTGCATGCGTTCTCAATCGTAAAACAAACTGAACAATTCGTAATTCTAATGAAATTGAAAATTATATTCCAGTAAAAGCTAATTGCGTAAAATGAATTTAATTAAATAATTCAAATAGACAGTTAAAAAATAGAGTAAATAGCGAGATTATTGTTTTAATTACTAAAGTGTAACATAGAGAGCAGAAATAAAAGCAAGGAATCGCTCGCACAATACAAACAAATTATGCAACATTCTGTATGTCGATGGACACAAAAGTCAAAGTAAATGTTTTCTTAAATCGCTTTTATCACAAGTTTAATGCCAGTCTCTAGTCAGTGCTATCTTTAAACTTTTAACAGATTTTTTTTGTAGGAATAACTTTTGTAACGAATTTATTTAAGGTAAAATTTTAAATTTAATGTTCATCTCATTGAAAACTAAACGCCTACTTTTCGCCTAATATTACGTGCTTGTGCCTACATTTTTCGTAATAAACTCAAAACAGGCTAAGGTTCAACTGAATAAATAAGTAAATTAAGAGCTGAATTTGATGGACTAAAAGAAAGAAAATATGGAGGATAGAGAATAATGAATAATAGTAACAAAATGCGTATAATCCGAATGCAGTGGTGGCCAAAAAGTTTCTTATCCTTTTCAATTCAAAAATAGTTTACTTTATTATTTAATATTTGGATAAAAAAATTTTTAGCCATCACTGTACATAATTAAAAACATTCAAAACTTCAAACGCAGAAATAGAGTAAGTTTTAGAGAAAGTTGTTCAAATCAAAGTTTAATGTCAAAATTTAAACGATAATTGGCTATTCGTCAATTAATGTGAAATAAAAAGCTCTCAAGCCTTAAAAGTTAAAGTAATTTTAACTTTTTGCATTTGTTTTTCTTCTTTTTCAATGATAACATTGATTTGGCTTTAATTTCGAGCTAAAACTATTACTGAAAAGTAGCTTCTTATTTTGCCATCCTACACAAAATGTTTTGTTTAGTGTAGTTCACCTGCGTTCAATTTTTATTTCTATGAAAATTTAAAAAACTCGACCTTTTTAAACAATGAGCGTAAAAGAAAACATAGTCATGCATTTGAATTAAAAGTGCTGACTTTTAAGTAACTTTTAGGAAACCATTGAAAAGCAAAAGCAAAGTCATACGCGATCAGTTTGTTAGCTAACGAGATGCATGTACAAAATTATGAAAGTTACTCAGCAATAATTGCGAACAAAACCGCTATTTAACGTAACATTATTTTTATTGGCGAAACTTTTCGCTCGATTCGATTTCGGTTTGGTGCGCTGTTTGTTGTCGCCCAACAGGTTTGAATATTTTCTTCCTTAAATGGAAACAATTGCTTCCTTTCATCATTTCTTTCGCCATTTCAAGCTTATGAAGTGAAAGTTTTAAGCGAAAAAAGTCAATTTGGATAAGTTGTAATTATGTCTTCTCAAGCACAAGTGGAACCATCGTATACAACTCATGTTCAAAAAAGTGTTCCTCGGTATTCTGCCGGTATGCGTGCCGGAGTGCGGGTAGAATCCACTGGAATCGGCGAAGATTTGCAATTTAATCCTGATCATGTGAAGTCAATAACTGGGATACTTCAGATTATCGAAGCAGTGAGTTTTTATTTTGCAAAATTGAGGCGATTTTAATTTTTTTAAAAATATTTTGGGGCCACATTTATGCGTGAACATTTTTTAAACTAATGCAAGTCATTTAAAATTAAAAAGCAAAAATAGAGACAATGAATTTAATTTTACGAATTTATTTAAATACATTTTTAGTAGCTGAAATGAATACAAATGCAGTGATTTCTATAGCTAAATAGTTAAAAACACTCGACAAGTTTAACTTTGGACAATTGAATAATGTAAAGCAATGAATTAATCCATAGGTCATTGGTTTGATTTGCTTAATTAGCATTTCTCCACCACGTCTCTGGTACTCGATCGTATTTACTTTTATGGCAGCGATCGCATTCGCAATCACCGTTTCAACTTTCTTTTGCTATCTAGTGACAATGAGAAACGTCATATTTCCTAAATTCAACTGGCAAATAACGGTAAGATTCTTTTTTTAATTTTAATTTCCTAACACAATTACTCAACAAAAAACTTCTTATGCCAAATAATGTATGCCGAAATAAAGAACAGGAAAGATCGAAAAAGTATTCAGTGCGGAAGTGAAAACTTTTCAATAGAGACTCGTGTACTTACATTTTACATCGCAGATATTAAATTAATAAGACAGAAAGAACGAATCTTATTTAGAGGCTTTATAAGTTTCCTGGAACATTACATGTTTTAAACAAGAAATCAAAATTTTGCTTTTTAATGACGCTTTTATTATACAAAGTTATCGCAAATTCTTTTCATAATTTTTCAAAAGTTTTTTAAAAAAGAGTTAAAATTTAAAGTCTTAGTGAATAGTTTTCTAAACTCGAAATTCAATAATCTTATCAATTTTATTGTGATTTAACAAGTTATTAAAAAAGTATTCGCTAACTTCACACAATCGAAGTTATTACTTAACAATACTTTGAAGTTTTTATCATTGATTGATAATATTTTATTTCATTTCTTCAATTCTATGTACATTTAATTCATCTAAAAACAAAGTAAAAATAATGTGAATTAAGTCCGTAGAAAAATGTTTTCTTTTTAAACAAGCAGAATTTACACTTCTTGCTTAAACTGTTTACATGCTTAAATTTAGGTAAACAACTTAAAAAGAGGATAGCAGTTTAGTTACATATTTTAAATATAATTAAACATGCAAAGGCAACTTTAATACAACTTTATGCATCTAAGCAATCTATGAGTAAGCATTGTAGATAATCCAAGCCCCTCTATACGATAAACTGCGAAATAAGTAGCCACTATGGGTGTCTATTCAATGTATTATTTATGAGCACATGACCGATGTGTTTAGGGGCTACTTTTTTGCCATTTACTACTACTATTGTGGACAGAAAAAATTTTCACATTACAGTGAATTATACTTTGCGTAAGTGAAACTTTTCTGTTCACAAAATTACATTTCTTGCTTACTTAATTTATTATAGAAGGCTGTGGAGATAATTCTTGTCCATACCCTTACTTAACTTTAGCTTCAAGGAAGTAAGAAAGGTAGAAAGGAGCAATGTATACGGTGATTAACTTTACACCAATTTACTTAAAGAAGAGAATTGAAACTTAATCTTTTAATTAGGAGTTAATCTACACAGCGATGGTCGCTGTTCTTTACCTCGTTATGTCGATAATACTTTTGATCCTGAGCTGTAGACAACTTGACAGATATTATCTGACAAATCGTGGCTTTTTCGATGGCTATATAACTGCAGGAGTAAGAAAATCATTGATGAAAGTAAGTAATAACGAGCATGTTTCATTTTTCCGCAGTCATTTGGTTTAATAAATTCGCTTGTTTATGCGGCTGGATTTTACTTTTTGTTGAGACCAAAACGAGAAGTGACCGGTGTCGCACAAAACAACAACATTAATAACAATTAGGCATCAAAAAAAAAATCGTCGCTTAGAAAACGAAGCACTAATATTATTTTACTTTAAAAAATCGTTTTGGAAAGTTTTCTTGCTTACTGAAAAGGCCTCTAGTCTTTTGAACATCATTTAAATTACTCCTAATTATTGTTTATCATTCTATTCACAATTGCTTCTAATCATTGTTAAGGACTAAAGGAGAGAAAATTTGGACAATAGGAAAATTCTATTCTGAAAAAAAAGAAAAAATTTTTTTGCAAAGAATACCTCTGAGAATAGCCATCTTTAAAATGTCTTTAACTGGGCAATTTTTAAGTTAAGTTATTGTGAATCGATTTGTGATGTTCGTCAATATTCACAGAGTAAATAAAAAATCGGACAGATTGAATTACATTCAAGTCTTTTCAATTATATGTGTATAACAAAGTTAAACACTGAAAAAAATTTCGAAACTTTAACGAAATACTTTCAACTAGAAGTGAAATATAATTAACATAATTAATTTTATCAACCATCTTTTCTTTTGATTTATTTTACACATCACTGCAAACGTACAGCTTTTGTTTTGGCTTCAAAATGTATTTCGAATTTCATAACTTTTTTAGCCACACTGTGTACAGCAAAGCACCAAATTACAATGTCTTTTTCCTGTTATCATTGTAAAGCGAGCATGTTCGCGAATTAAAAGCTTTTTAATAAATGTCATCGTGTCCTTTTTTAAACAATTGTGTGTTAAATCTGATTTTCAAATAACATTATTACGAGTAACGTTAAGGTTAAAATGTGGATAATTTGACAGAATTTAAAAAAGAAACAGTGATGTTTAAAAGGTAATGAGTTTGAAACACAAGGAAGACTTAAAACTCGACTTTCGAAAAGTTGAGAGATTTTACAACAGAAAAGATTTAGAAACACTCCGAAAAACAATTAAATGATGTTTCTATCACAGATATACTCTCAAAAACCTAATGACGTTTAACGGACAGAAAAAACAAGAACAGTCATTAATTTCAACAGATTCAACTTATATATAAGTTGGCGAATCGACCAAATTTGTTTCGCATGCTGTACAGTAATCAATATTCTTATCGTTCACTAATGTACAACGAGGACACTCTTTTCCACCGCTGACCAATGGCAAATGCTCGTTACCACGCTCTTTGCTTCGACTGCACATTTCACATATCTCACGTTGAGATGAATTGAGAAAAGTGCATGAAGAGCAAGACCAGCGTGAACCAACGGTATCTGATTTTTTCGATTCTTTCTTTTCTTCGGCAACAATCAAACTAGCGGCAGTTGATGAATGTGAGGACGTCTTGGTCAGTGCATGAGAGGCATTTGTGTTTTTCGATGATGCACTCGACGAAGATTTAGCCGTTCTTGAGTTAACTTTGTTTTCGTTTTTGGAAATAAAAGACGACTGATTATTTGGCTTCCTGCTATCAACCGACTTTTTAAACGCATTCTTCTCCATTGGAAAGCTTAGTGAATCGATAACTGATTCACCTGTATTCATATTATCGTGAAAACTATTCTTTCGTGACTGTTTCGATGATTCATCCTTTTTCGTCACAATTGACGTCGACTCACAGCAATGCGGCTGAAGATCGGGGTGCAAAAGTAAATCGACATTGGATCGCGATGTGTCCGGCTTTATGCTCATTTGATTAACTGAGGAGCAGAGAGTTTCGAGTACAGATGAACCCGCTTGAATGCCTTTGCTGACAGTGTCGGGTTTGCTTGCATTCGAAATGTAATGATAAGCAGGGTCGGGAACATAATTAGATGCAAACATCGGCGGAGGAGGGGGTGTTATGTATGGAATTGGATTACCGTAATAATTTGGTGATGCAAGATGCATCGGTTGAGGTGCTTCAATTGGGAAATGCATTAAATCAAAAGATTCATTTCTTGAAAGAGTGTCGCTGTACATGATGCCGGCGTCATTTGGATAACTGTTCGCATTGCGTTTCGTGTTGGAAGGGTAGTCAGGCAAACATCCATTGCTAACAAAATAATTTCCTTTGCAATTATGTGCCGCATATTTGGTGCTTAATGTAGGCATGGAATCCTCGAAATCAATAAGTTTAGCAGTTCGTTTCAAATCAACAATGTATCTGACGACGTCATCCATCCCACAAACATATCTTAAACGAATGTCGTGTATTTCGTTCCAAGTGACATTGAAACCTTTTCGCTTTAAAACATCATAAATTTGGACCATTACTTGGCATTCGACAAAAGCAATGAGGCAATCCAATGCGATGCTTGCTAATCTATCGGGATCAAGAGGAGCGTCCGCCAACTGTATTACCGAATAAGGATATCGCTGCCGTTTATAACCCATTAAATATAATATATTCTCACTCTTAAGTAATTGCTTCTCAATCATATGCTTGAAATAACCACTATACGGACAAATCGCGTGAAACTCTTTTCTCCAAGGCTTTGTGAGCAGATTTATTGCGAACTTTTCTAATATTTCAAAAGCGACCGCAGCTTTATAGGCACTAAAATTAACGTTTCGATCAATACTTTCGGTTAAGCAATCGGCCACTTCGTGATGACTATACTTTTGACTATTAGGCACCAGCGATAAGTACTCAACGATAAAACCTTCCAATTTAGTTTTCTGCTCCAATTTGTCGGGCGTATCTTCGCGATTCAAATATGATAGATGTGTCTTGTGTATCAGTCGTCGTAATTCGTCGTAAGCGTGGTTCGCCGAGGCGGACACCGATACGGGAGTTGCCATCGCGGGTATTGTTGCCAACGATTTGCCCATATTTGCGTGCGTACAATTGAAAGCGTAGCGATGAGTATTCATCACTCGTCGATCGGTTTTCGCAATTGGTTCGCAGACTATAAACAAAGAAAATGTGCACTCATCGATTGAGATAAAAAAGAGAACAACAAATCACTTCGCGATACGATCGAAAAACGGACACAACGAGAGTACAGTTCGCAGTACTTGAGTCGAGAATGAGTGGTAGTCGAGTGGCGATAATCGACGGAAAGTACGGAGAGCGGTGTGCGATTCGACGAAAATCACGAACCGAGTGACAATTCGCTGTTTTCGCGAATCAAAAGGCAGCCATTCTTTAGTTTCGTTCGCAGTGTTCTGTCGCAAACAGCTGAGTTTCAGTCCGCGTTCGCTGCACGTTTTCGCGCACAGACGGCGCTCGCGACCTGCGGATCGCGCACCGGTGCTCGTGGAGCGCGGCTCTGTTTCGGACTGTCCGCGTCTTGTCACTTCGCAAAGAGGCCGTTTCGGTTATCGCTGCGATCGCGTCGAACTTCGCGAGCAGCGGAGTGAAAACGCAATGACCTGCTTTTCAATGAGAAGTGGCGTTTTTATAAAAACGAGTCGACAGAAAGAATAGAAAACATGAATTACGGTCTGTGAATTAAAAATAGAACTTTCTCTCATTTAATTAAATTTCTGTTTTTTGTCGCATTTAAAAAAGAATAAAGCGTAACACAAATGTCATCTGTTAGTGTTTTTGCGCTCTTTTTTCTAATTACTAAATTAGTGAATTGCGTTTTCTCGTTTTATGCAAATGAGTTTTTTTTTTCATTCGCATTCAAATTTCATTGCTCGTGAAATGTTTTGTAACCGCTGGACGCAAACTGATCTTTGAAACTATAAAAAAAACTAATTATGCAGCAATAAAAACAGAAAGGAATCGCACACAACACTCATTCACAAATAGCGATTTGTGAGTGTAGTAAATTAAACGTGAAAATTAGCTTTTCAGCTGCCGGTATTCGATCACGTTTTAAATATGATGCATAAAAGCATAATTTGCAAACATCGCATTGCTCATTTTATTAACACGTTGTGTACGATTTGTTACTTTATTTTTAGTGTGTGTGTAATGTGCTCTTTGTTTAGCTCAATTAATCGACGCAATATTTCAGTTTGAAATAATTTCATAGTTCGCTGCTAAAATTATAAATGAGAATAACTGAAAATATGAATAAAAGCAGAGAGTTAAATTATTGAATGTTTAATATGTAAAAGTGAACAAAATTCAAATAGTGATCAATACTTATGTCCATCACTCATCAGTAGGGCTCCAAATTTGTGATAACATAATTTTAACATGAGAATAGAAATGAGCTGAGAACATAATAAGAAGTAAGAATTAAGAATATAAAAAATTCTGAAATGTTGATAAAGTACAGTAAACCGCACAAAAATTCCCCACCCAGCATATATAAGCGCCTTATGGGATGGGGGATTTTTGTGCAGCTTACTGTAATGCTACAATTAAAAACAATTTTTTTTCCTTTAATTCTCATTATATTACAAACTCATTTATTCTCGTTTTGAATTATTTTTACAAGTCACTTAATCATTTTTTATTTCACTTTGATCAACAAATTTGTCTAAGATTTCGATTCGCAAGCATATCACGAAGGAAATCAAACGCAAAACAACAATCAATTGATGAAGTGTTGCTCAGTTAATATGCAAATTGACTGATTTATTCAACTTTTGACTTCAAAATAGAAATGCTAACTAGATCGGATAATCTCTTTGATCTTTTAAAACTTTATTCGCTTTGTTTATAAATGAGTTTGAGAAACATTTGACTACATAAAAGCTTTTCCTTTTTAATATTCGTACTTTTGAAGTTGAAAGCTAGAAATGTAAAAGATTTCAAAGAAAGTTTTTTTTTTATTTGTGAGAAAATTTTTAAAATTCTTATTTCAATTTGGTTTAAATAAATAAATTATTTCAATTAATTTAAATAAAACTCTTACACATAACATCAAATGCAAAACAAAATACAACAACATCTGGCAACATGCGAAATTACGCAATCAGCGAGAAATTCAAAATGCATTGACGAGTTTTGTTGAGAATTTTTGTGCATATTCCTTAATCGATACTTTTAAATTGAGGTTTCAATTTGAGAAAATTTTTTAGTGCCGTCGATATATAATAAGAAAGTGCATGTTTGTGGATCATAGATGATTATAAACTTTAATTTTTCAATATTTTAACATGTTTAGCCTGATCATGAAATCATGATCTTTAAAATAAAAAATAAAAAATGTCAGTAGGGAAGCCACATTAAGTATTTAAAAAAGTAGCATTTTAAACAAGTTTAGTAGAACTAAAAAAAAACAATAAAATAATAATTTATTTAAGCAATATTAATTTCATTATCTTTGAAAAAGGAGCATCATAATCAGAAAAATATTTATGCATAACATATCATCACATATCACATATCGCATATATAATAACATATGCATCATGTATCAGAAAAATAGATCACAGTTGTCAAAAAGTTGTATGCAACAGATCATTTTTATCAAATCGCAACAAATTGTTCGAGTTTAAACATCAATCCGTCTACTTTTTATCTTGAAAATTTGACATTTTGCCGTTTGAGAATCGGAACAATACCATTAATTTGTTGAAAAACATCATTTCGATTTCTTCGGCCTGCTTAAGTATTAATTTTTGTTATTGGTGAAACGAATCATATTTTGTTCAAATTACGTTAAGAGTTTTACAAATTAAAGCAGTTTGATGGCTTGTTGAAATATCTAGTTGATAAATGACAAATATTTTTATTTCGTCCAATTTACATAAGATATCTAATAGAAAATTAGATAAAGACAAATTTTAACAAATTAACATTATAAAAGAGAAAATGCGATCAAAAAAATGAAATAGGTCACCCATAGCATTGAAAGCAAAATTTTCTCCATAGACTTAATTATAAATTTACTTAGATTCACGAAGTGCACGTATCAAATTGTTATCTAATTTACAATGTATATCCGTCATCTAAATTAATGTTTTCCTTTTAGTTTTGTGAATAAATATACTTTCGATGGTTTTTCTCTCGTAAAAATTTTGACAGTGATAAAATGAAAACAAAATTTCAAAAAAAATTGCTCAATTCTCGATTGCATTTCTTTGAAGCAATCGAAAGTATCGAATGCGAATCGTGCGCTCGGCGTCCAATCGCGACAGTCGCGCGTTGCGTCACGGCGTCGCGATTGAGCGCGCGCCTCGCCTTTACACCTGTTTACGCTTCGTTTGTAAACACTGCGCTCGACGAACAGCTGAGCGTCGTGGGAGTGGCTCCGGTCGTCACGGCAGCCGAAGCCGTCGCCAACAGTTCGACTTTTTTTGTTGCATTTAAAACGAGAGAAAAAGAAAACACTTCAATTTGAATCGAATTCAGCGAAAGTGCGTTCGAAAATGATTTTTCGTGCGTTCGCCTTTTGTTTGCCGCTCTCGCAAATCGACACAAGCACTCGCCGTGCGTTGCGTGCGCGTTGATCGCTCCGTTTTCTACTCGAATTAAGATTATTTGAATTGAGACTCGCAATGCTTTGTTTGGTTAAAAATCCAAATTCGGTCGTTATCGAAGTAGATGTCGATTGCAAAGCGAAAGGACAGCAATGTCTCGACAAGGTTTGTCTTATACTCAATGTTTTCAATGCAACTTTTCGAGTTTCTCTCTCGCCGACCTTTTCCCATTGTTTGTTTGGGTTTGTTTCCATCCAAATTCTACTTTTCATTTCGCTTCAATTGTCTGCAGGTTTGTCAAATGCTAGGCATTGTCGAAGTTGACTACTTCGGTCTTCAGTACATCGGTAATCACGACGAGCAGCTTTGGCTGAATATGCGAAATCCTATTCGGCAACAATTGACGGGACCGCCGCCGTATCGATTGCAATTACGGGTGAAATTCTTTGTTCCTCCGCATTTATTGCTGCAAGAATCGACAAGGTATTCTTCACCTTTTGTGCTCTACAAATATTCGCGTCCTATATTTGTATGTTTTGGCGTTTTTTAAATTCATTGTTGACAGTTCACATATTGATCTTCGAAAAAAAGTGCAATTATTTTTGACAATGAATATTTGTTGCTAACGGAGCACTTAATCAATTCTTCGCATTTTATTTCCGACAAAAAAATAGTATAATGGATTCTTAGAAATCACAGCAAGTTGATGTAAAACTGCAATTAATTTAAGCTTAAATTGATCGTATAAAACAAATTTATTCGAAGTTAACATTATGCAGGTTTCGCCTGCATTTCTCCAATTTCCTTTCTGTGAACTCGATGATAAAGATTGAAACTGTAATACAAAAGAGCTCTTTTCCTGTTGCAGACATCAATTTTATTTGAGCCTTGTTCAGGATATTCAAGAGGGACGTTTGCGAGTAGAGGACAAGCGAAAAGCAATACAATTGACTGCATTGATCGCACAAATAGAATTGGGCGACTTAGAATCGTCGAATGAAATCACTGCTGCCTTACTTAATTATCCAAAGTGGCTTCCACCAAATATTTGTGATCATAGCAAAGAGCCGCTTACATCACCTTTATCAACACGTCGCCGAGGTAAACGACGAAAGCATCACAGTGGAGCCTCAGAACCTGAAACCATTTCCGACAACGATTTCAGCGTGGAACCTTGCGATCACGAGGCAACAAAAGCATCCGTCTTGTCACCGTTTGAGGTTTGCAAAGAATGCAGTGAACAATGCCACGATTTGTCCAAACTATGCAATCTCGTTCTGAAACTTCATCGCAGTCACAAAGGATTAAAGCCCTCAAAAGCTGAATATCTTTTTCTAAAAGAAGCATCCACTTTGGAAGATGTAGGAGTTGAGTACTTTTCTGTTCGCTCGAATTTATCTCCGGATGAACCTTTAAACATTGGTCTCGGTCCTCGTGGAGTTACAGTTAAAGAAGAAAACAGTAATCGTATACTTTATAGGTATGTATTTGATGTTTTCAAAGAAGTGAATTGCGCAATCCTTTGTTTACAATTTTATTTGACATTAGCTAAGCTTTGAACACACAGTGAAAATATCTATTTTATGTTGCGTTATTAAGAACCTTGAGCAATCGGTCCTTTTTTAAATAACATGTTTTAACTCTTTTTTTAAGTAAACAAATATTTTCATTTCTAACTTGTGTATATTTTGCTTAATTTTCATTCGTAGAAACAACGAATGTGCAGTATAAACTGGAAACACCTGGTCTATGTGTTATGTAAGAGTACTTTATTCTAATCGCAAAAACAATGATGAAACTTATTCATTAAGTCATAACAGCTTAGTAATTGTTATTATTAAAATGTTTATTTGTGATAGTCAAAGTGCAATACACTTTTTGAGAAACGTAGGAGAGAGGAGGATCTAACAACGATTTCAGCGAAACATTAAACGACATCAGTCGTTAGTTCTTTCTTATTTAAGTTATTATTTCTCTGCAAAGCTCATTTATTATTTGACAGAAGAGACACGCTGCTATACACTGTGTTATATTTGCCTCCTCTTCGCTTCTCTCGCTCAGTTTGTTTTCTTTTCTCATTGGAGGCTTATATACCCAATAAGTGAATACCATTCAGAACATCGGTTGCCGGCAGTTGCTATGCGGATGCGGTTTCACCAGAAATTCTATAAATTCGGTGACACAAAATTGGGATGTTGTGAGAAGTGAATGCATTTATAGACGTCGGCAGCCTTCGTTTTGATTTTTAAATTAACGCATACGTTTGAGATTTTTTGTTGTAACAACAAACAGGAAAACAGAGTTATCGTTTTCAAATTTATGATATTTAACTTTAAGCACAACCCGAAGCAGCATTTTTCATTTTAGTAAAAAGTGAAATCAACGCCTTGAAACAACCTGAAACTGTTATACGTGATTTTCATTTACACTTATTCAATCTTAAATCAGCTTTAACTATTGCTCTTCTAGACTAATGATTCTATTGTTCCTTTCGCAACAATCAAAATTTTAATTGTTTTAATTTTGATTAAATTTAAATTTTTATATTTTCTCTTATTGCTTCAAACGCATTTCTTAAATTTTCTGATTACTTTTGATTATTAAAAATTAATTTTCAGTGAAATTGAAGTGAGGAATTTAATTTGATAAGTAGTAGTAATTTAGGACTTTCTAAATACTATATTTCTCTAGTTTTATGTAAACAACTTCAAACAATTTAGTTAAAACGCAAATTTCGGAGTCAACAAACTTATAAAAAAAAATTTACTAGTGACAAGTATCATTGAAGGTACTCATATTGTAACTTATAATCAAATGCTAAATAAATAAGATTAATTCTCTTCATAGCACTTATTAAAACTCATAAAAAATAATTTAAGTATTTTAAGTTGATTTTAATTTTACTATATTTTAAAATGCTCAAGCATATATAAATCTTACTTTTTGTAAAATCTTGAATTTTAATATTATAAAAAATTAACTCTTTTATTTTATAAAAATCTGGTCAGAAAACGAAGTATCAAATCTTCTAAATGAGACTTTACGTAGAGCAGAGAAATTCTTTTAAGGTAGTATGAGAAAATATCTTATCGAATCTTTTCAAGATACAATTTTGCGCAAAATGTCAAATTGGTTCTATCGTATTCATAAAATCGAAAGAAATAAACTTATTAAATATTGCAAAATAAATGAAAAGCTAAAATAATGAGAAAAAAATATAAAAAATTATCCTAATTATGTTGTTTTGTATGATTCAAACGCTCTATCACAAAAATATGCCGTTTTACGTAATCTTAATACTGTTTAAACAAGCCAAATTTGTGTACTTTGCTTTCTCGGAAAGTTATCTATTCTCTCATACTCCAATAGAAATTATTTGATTTCTTAAATTTGGAGCTCTTGCCATAATAATTTCTCAGTTTCTTAAATGATTCAATTAAGTTTAAACAGAATTTTTAGAGTAGATAAAATCGTTGTCTCAAAATATGGAAATAATTTATCAAATTTATAAAATAATATTAAAATATCAGCAAAATATACGTCCGAATGAGCTTCTATAGAAAATAAGGTAAATAATCATAATTTTTTAGTTTCTTAGAAATAGACTCTTTGAATTTAAAATTCAGTTTTCGAAGAAAATCACACTACACGAAATACGTGAGGAACTTTGAACACAAAATTTTCCTATTTACTGACATCATATAATCTCTTCGGTCGTTGAATTAGAATATCGTCCTTGTTCTAGATTAAAATTTGGATTTATCGCAAGATTTATGAGTTTGTTTACTCGAAAAAGTGCATTTATCATTTACTTTACGGTTGATGTTTTAATGGCGCCTAACTTTTTATTTGAATGTTTAATTTTTTTTGTACATATTTTGCAAATTTTTCAAGAAATTACGAAAAAGAAACCAGAATACAGTTGAAAAGTGCGCAAAAAACTCATTTCAAATAAAATTTGCTGCCTTAAGGATCAGCTTAATTTCGTTTAATTACTTCTCTTGAAATTAATCAGTTTGATTGTGTTGAAAAAAAGATTTAAATAAAGTTTGCTATTAAGCTTTTCTTGAAAGTGAAAATTAGCTTTTAAAATGCAATGAAATATTCACTTCTCTGAACCGTGATCAATGAGCAATAATCAATGAACCTTGTTTATCATTTTTAAATTGCGTAACTTTGTTTCGTGTGAAAACCTTTTTTTTTCATTTCTACACAGCATCGCCTATTCATCCATTCATATCGCAACTCATGCCGGAAGATATTTGGATTTGACATTTATCGAATCGAACGGAGAACTTCAATCGCTTGAATTCAAGTGCGAAAGTATGCAAGCAGCAAACGCAATTTACCGGGCGGTCACCGAAAAACATGCATTCTATTCTTGCGAAACGGTGCGACACACAGTCACATCACAATTTATTCGCGATTTTAAAGGGACGATTGTTTCGCTTTTTGATGAGAATACAACTTTCGGCAAGAATTACGTATTTGACGTTAGAAGAACTTATCGCGAGGTATACGATAACACCAGACGAATGTTGTACTCGCTCGAAGCGAAGGCAAATGAAGCTGTTGATGTCGAAGGCGAGAGAAATCTTCTTGATGAGGCGAAATCAAATGAATATTTCGTAACGAAAGCAGATCAAGTTTCTGATTGCGAAGATTTTTGTCATAAACCTCGCTGTCAGGTATACCAGTTTCCTCGAGCTATGTGAAACAAGTTTCGGTAATAGCAATAAATTTCTTTTGTAGGACATTCAAAAAAAGTTATCAACGCTTCAAGATTCAATGCTTTGCCGCATATGTATGGATTCCGATGTTTGCACAGCATTCTTTCCTTGTCGACATGTGGTATGTTGCCGACAGTGTGCTCCATTGTGTGATATTTGTCCGCTTTGTCGAAGCGATGTCAGCAATTTTCAACAAATTTACCTACCATTGAGCGAAAATGACGTCAAATAATTCGTATTTGGTTGAAAATGTCAAGATTTTCTGTGATTGTTTTGTTTGTGAACCATTTGCTCGGCACTACACGTTCATTTTCTTGATTTTATTAACGATCATTACTCTTTTCTCCATGAATTTATTCTTGTCTTCATTTATTTTTATTTTCCATTTGCTTTGATCTCTCTATTTGTTGTTTTCGTTAACGCTGTTGTATATTAGTGACAGGGTAAACTAGATTTTACACAACACAAAATGAAATTTATGAAAAAATGTCATGAAAAAATTGTGAACTTAAACACTACTCGTTTACAAATTAAATAGAAGATTGAATCAGGAAAAATATTCAGTACAAACACAAATAACGATACTTCTACAGTTCAATAATATTTTTGTCATCAGTTGGTGTTGCGACCAAAAACATTTTTTGAGTCCATCGTGTAAATATCACTGAATTATAAATTCGAGTTAATTTCATGTGTATATATATATATATAATGTCATAATTAAAAAAATTATTTTGAAAACGTAATTGCACTTACAACAATCGCTTGCACTTCGATTGATTTTTCGATTAATGAAAAATATTGGAAAAGCGGTCGCCACAATCGTCAATCCTATTGCAGCATTAAGCGGCGACGCTAGAATGGCTATAAGAGTTATAGCCAGACATAAGAGAGTGAACAATATCGGAAAGCCAATCCATATTTTGATTGGTCGAGCTAATTCTGGTTTTCCATATCTCATATATGTCATTCCGAGCGTCGAAATTCCAGTCCACAGCCAAACTGTAAAACTAAAGTAGTTTATTAGCGTGAAGACATCGCTTGTCAAAAGGGTAAATATTGCGACGAAACAGCTTGTAAAGAGAGCAGGTTTTGGTGTCGCTTTGTTCATATCTATCATTCCAAAAACCGAAGGAAGCTGACTTTCAGCTGACCCCATGCATATTAATCTATTTTGTAAAAATGTAAATTAACTTTTTTTTCTTTAAATTCGATTATGAAACCTTGCGGCAACAAACAAACTTCCGTTTAAACCACCGACACTTGAAAAGGCGACGGCTATCGATATTGGCCAGGAAATGAACAAAGTTTTCCTCGCAAACAGCTAGAATTCGAAAGGCTGAAATAAAATAAGCTCGTCTTCAATCAATAATTACAGCAGCAATGGATGGTGACGACAATATTTCTTCAGAAGTTAATACAGTAAAGTACGCAATATTTGTAAGCACATAAATTAATGTTACCAAAATGATTCCAGTGATTGCAGCAATCGGAAGATTTCTGTAAAAACAATGTGAAATGGTGAAAGCTTATTATTTTTTAGAATATTTACGTAAAATAAATTTAAATTAATTTTTTAAAATTTCATCAACCTTTTTAAGTTTTGGATTATGGTGAGTGAAATGAATTGAAATTTTCTTTAGAATATTGGTTTTAAGTTTTAGCAACGCTGATATAAAGTGTGCAACTCGTATAATGCATTTTACAACGAAAATTGGTTTTTTGATTCAATCAACTTTATTTATTGTTTTATTAAAGCTCTCAAGTTGCTTAAACTCTTATTCAACTTTGATTTAAGTAATTTCATTCTATTCAAAAGCTTTTAGAGCTTTTTTAAATAGAAAACTTTTGAGAGTCAAATGAGCGAGTTGAAAATAAAAAATGCTTCATTCATAAATTTTTCTGCTTCAAGAGTATTTTAAAAATTCACTCACGTATAAGGATTTTTCAATTCTTGTGTGACGAAGTTTATGTAATTCCTTTTCAAAAAGAAAAATAATTTAATAGTTGTATATGCCAATTGTGATTATACCAGCCTCCGAAAGCAAATAAACCAGAATAAACTGCCAACGCCAATTGCTCGAATTTGCTGCCTTCTTCGCGCTCAAAAGAGTGATGCAAATTTTGCGTAGAATCTGAAATCGATTTCACATTCAATGAAATTTATCTCGCTTTTATCTTCACTTTGACTCTTTTCTTCCTTTTTCGAGTCAAAAACAAAAGATTTATTGCGAAAAGATAAAGCGACGAACCTTTGAATAAATAATAAAAGCCGGTTGCGATAATCACAGCCAAAACCAGAAGCTTAGCGACGGTGAAACAATCTTGAATATGCATCGACCATCTCACACTTCGACAGTTAATATAAGTAAGTAAGCCTAAGAATAGTGAACAGTAACGACGGCGACAATTGGATGAGAAACGTTGCAAATGAGCATTGATTGAAAAAAGTATTTTACAGCGAAACAAAGTTCGTAGAGAGGCTGAACTATTCGAGCTTTTTTCCTTTTTTCCTTTTTTGAGACGTGCTTTCTTAGCTTCATTTCATTTAACAAGAATTCAATCGATATTCACTGATGCGACAATTTGAAAACACTTACACATCGATGCTGTTTTTTTCCGATTAAAAAGCATTGAAAAAGTTCAAATAAAAATTTCATTTTTGAATCAAGTTCTCAAAGTTTAACATATGTAGACTTAAATGCAAAAGATAATGAATCTTGAATTGTACTTTTGAATTTTTAAAGAAAAAAGATTTCTTACTTTCTAGATTAACAAGTTAGCATTTTGATGTGTTAGGTAGTCAACTTATTGGTAACTAATTCTTTGCTAACTAGGAAACTATCTTTTGTGCCCGTTCCCGATTTCAATGAAACTTGGTATGCAGATAGAACTTCGTTAGTGTATTAAGAATTAACCC
>NCKU01002129.1:0-20592 GCA_003675995.1 Dinothrombium tinctorium
TGTGTGTGTGTGTGTGTGTGTATTTTTTCTCTGGTCACAAAACACAAGTATTTCTTCTTCTTCTTTTCTTCTGCTTTTTACTGCTGACACTATCAGCTTATTAACAACTCAGTGAACAGCAATCAATAAATAACAAATTGTGCGATAATGGTCAGCACTCGAAAACTATCTGATGCAATACTAATTGCGCTCGCTTCTGCTCTACGCACTTCGACGCACTTCAATCACACAAAGTATATCCACTCTCTACATCTGCTATTTACTACACTCGCTTTATTTTCGTTTCACTGCTTCATGCTGGTTAGCTTTTCAAAAATTTACGCTTTGTTTTCATTAAGCAGAATTTCACAAATAACTTTTCTTACTTGCTTAATCTCGATAATCACCTGATTAAAAGCTTAATTCTGCGAAAGTAACGAATGAAACTCACAAATGAATGCAGTTGAACACAGGTTTCGAAACGAGTGCGATACTATAGAAAAGGTCGCTCGTTTTTTTGCTTCCTAATGATACATTCGATTTTCGGCCTTATTATGTTCTGTTTGTCAGTGATCTTCCAGCTTGTTGCAAATGTCGCTGCTAATATATTTCGTTGCGAAATGATAATTAGAGAAGAAGTAGTTTTCACGGCGATGAGTTTATCACTCGCACGCACAGCGCTGCAGAGACTATTTAGAAATTTTAAAGTTCACAAACTTTAAACTGCAGATTATTCAACACCATCAATGATAATTTTATCGCTTCTGAACTCGTTGCATCAGTCACTTCACGCTATAAATTCAAATTTCGTACACACCATCAGCATTGTCGTGTTCACTGTCGTCGTCGTCGTCGTCTTCACCGTCTCTCGCCATAGTCATCACACAAAAATGATATGTCGGTTACGCGCCATTAGCGTAACCTGTCTTTAGTTTCTCTCTCGCTCTCTCTTCTCGCTACTTCTCTCTCTTGTTAACCCTTTTTTCGCTTCGCTTCGCTGACAGTTTTTACGCTCACTCATGTCTTTCAAATAAATTCAATCAAAAATAATCAAAGCATAAATAAACATTCAACTCTTGTCAATTCAATGAGAATAAAAGCGAATTAAGCTTCGCAATTTTTGCATTAAGTGCTTAATTTTGCTATTTTTTATAATTTCATCTGCGAAAAAATGTACAAAACCTTATCGTTTATTCTCAAACGACGGAATTTTATTCACAAAAGAATATTTTCATGCTGATGAAAAGTTTTTGAAAACTCTCGAAAGGCTTTACTTGAATGAGAAATCTAATGCTAAATTTTCAAATTACATTAAAATAAAATCGCATTTGTCGTGAATTTTGCATTATCCTCTTCTTCTTCTCCTTCTTCTATTTTTTACTTTTCCATTCTAAAAAGCAAACGCTAAAAACTTGAAAAACTTTTCTCCTTCTCTTTTCATATTTTATGAGGCTTAAAAACTAATGCATAATATTGGAAATTGTATCAAGCAAACGCAGATATATAATAAATATATGTATGCATGAATATACATGCGACTCATGTTATTATTATTAATTTATTTCCTTCTTTAAACAAATTTCGAAAACATTTTCATATTAAATTGTAGACTCGTTTTGATCGTTTATCACATCTTCGCTTCACTTCGGTCACGATTTGCGTAAAAAAGAACAATGACAACGACAATATCGAGTTGCATTAAGTGGCGAAGAAAAAAGTTTGTTTCGATTTTTAAATAAAACGACAATCAGAATAAATAATAAGCGAGAGAAATGGCTTTGCGAGGAACGTGAGAAAAGGCAAATGAGAATTAGACGGCGTAGAGAAAAATTTTTTCTCCAACTTTTGAAAAGTTACGAACAAAACAATCGCACAATTCTATCGCTGCTCTATTTGCGAATGCAAAACAGCGTGAAATGTGGTAATCAGAGAGAGGAAGAGTTGAGAACAATTTTAACGCTTTTTTTTCAATTAACGCACGAAAGATGCGATAAACAATTTGCAAAATGTTAATGACTCGAGAAAAGAAGAAAAGAAAGGAGAAATGACAAGAAAAAAACGATAAAAGTGGCGAGAATTTGAAAAAGCCAAAAGTGTAAACAAAACCATTTACGGCTGAACATTTTTTATTTGCTCACTGCACGATTTCGCTTCAATTACGATTCGAGTGTAAGGAGAGCTTTTTTCCGCAGTTTGTGTATATATGTGTAATTTGCAGCATTGCAATTACTGAAAAGAGGGAGAGAGGGAGAGAGAGGAAGAGAATGCAACCGCTGTCGGGCAAACTTAATGTACCAGTTTCGCCTTTCCATCTGCAGCGATAGCTTTACGCATTTAGAAAATGTCGCGTTGAGTGAACCGAGCGAAACACGCGTTACGTGCAATCGCTGCTTCTGTACACGATCGGATTCAATGATCGCGAATCTGGCGTCGAGCCGAAGCCGAGAGCGCCACCGGCGGGCGCAACGCGAACGAGAGTGCTTTGCGTGAATGAGTCTTTTGAGGGGCGAAAAGAAGAATGAAAGTAGCTTTTGTTTTTACGTTTCATTCGCCGTTTCTTTCTCTTTGCTTTTTATTTCGTTCGTTTGCGACACTTTTTTCTTATTTATTTTCAACGATCGAAAGTACGGCGAACGAAAAAAACAAACGCATGTAACAGAAAATTAGGTATCGAACGCTCTCGTAGCTGACCGAAATAACATGTCTCACTTCGCCTCTCCGCTTTCGCTTTCGCGTTCCACTCGCTGCTCTTTTCGCTCGTATTTTTAAACAAATCGAATCACCGCTACGAATCGATTCATTCATTCATTCGGCGTTTTTAAATTGAAGAATGCTTCGCTCGTTTCGAGTAAGTGAAAGCGAATGCGTTTCACTTTCACTTTTCATTAACATTTATTAGCTGTTTCGAGCGCTCGTTTGCCTGTGCGAGATTTCGAAAGTATTTGGAAGAAAGAAGCTTTCTTTCGCTTTCTTTCGATAAAGTAGATATACTCGCGCGCAAATACAAAATTTGTGTACTGTTCAAGCGAAAAAAGCTTTTTTACTCGCTCTATTCTAGATATATGAAAATACCTCGGGACATGATTCCGGGAAACTGTGTAAAAGCTATTGGGAAATAAAGTGAGTGAGTGAATGAGTGAGTGAGTGAGTGAATGAGCGAGCGAGTAGAAAGAGGATATCGCCCGAATTTTGCTTTTACTTGCGCAAAAAACTAGATGATAACCATTACGCTCATCATCATTACGCGTAACGCGAATTCGTTTCACAAAAGTGCACTAAAAAATTGTTTGTAACGAAAAAATGATGCGTTACGACGTTTATTCGCATTTATTCTCTCGCTCTCGCTCTCGGTATATATATATATAATATGACAGCGATCATTTTTGCACAGGTAACAACACATTTTATTTATGCGTTTCGATCGGATTGAATTTTTTACTGCGAACGAGATAAAAAAGTTTAGTGATCGAAAGCGAATATAAAATAGCAAATAAAAGAGTAAAAAGATAATTAGAATTTGTGCGAATGCGAGAGGAAAAGAAGTAATTTGTATTCATATTGAAACGATAAAATGAATGAGCAATTTGAATGCTAAAATCAATACAATTCTTGCGAGATCGATGCATTTCTGGTGAAAGAGTAGAAAAAGAAGAATGCAGCGAGAAAAGCGAAGATAGTGGAAATGCAAAAACACAAATAAAAGATGATGATAATGATGACGATGCTTAATTTTTAATGAAGCTCGCGACAAGATCATTAACGGCCGAGAAGCATTTATCTTTGCCGAAAATGGCCAATCGGATATCAATTGTGTGGTCACGGTACTAATTTATAAATTTACTTGCAAAATTATACCTTTTATGCTATTATTTTTCGTTTAATGATGATTATCACGGAACGAGCGTTTCAGTTACGTTCGAGTGCGGAATGGTCTGCGAAATAGTAAAATCTAAACTACAAGCACAAGCGTCGAGCTCTAAACACTTACCAGATTCACTAGTTTCTGGTTGCGTTTTGCCCAGAAGAAGGAAAAGAAAATTTAATCTTTTTCTCGCTCTCGCTCTAAATTCATTCACAAAGTGAATTCGCTCGATGTGCGTTTGCGAGCGCTTCTCACAGTTTCGCCTGAAGACACATTATACACAGCTCGCTCACATGATGTGTTTCGCAGGCGAGTTTTAGCGGCATTTGTTATGTTTGAAAAAGCAGAGGCGACGTCGTGAATTGTAATCAAATCAAAATCAGTATTCGCGAAAACGTACACACACATACGCAACCCTAATGCGCGCGCGGTGCAAGGAACCGAAAAAGTGCTCTGACCGATCGGCATTGTGACACGGCGTATATGAAATAGCTCGTAAGTGGATCATACATTTTGAAGAACACAAAAACGTAGGTCACACAAACAATAAAGAACAATTTGCTGTCTGCTAATGTGGGTGTACAATGTCTAAGAGTTTGTTGTTTTTCGACGCAAACAATGAACGCTCGGCTTTTAAAAGCGATGTTTCGCAGCAATGTGTTTGAACACGACTCGTTTCTGAAAAAGGTGAAAAATAAAAAGAAAGTATTTACGATGGGCGAGAATTGATGGTTTGATTTAGCGCTCTGCAGAATTAGAAGCAGCGAGCGCTTCGCTCGAATCGCAAATAAACGCGCGCCACAATGATTCAAAAGGCAGTTTTCAGAGTTTTGCGAATTTGCATTTGAATACGGCGTGAAAGAGGAGGAAGAAGAAAAGGTCGCTCGAAGCGAAATGCACAGAGCGAGAGTATGGTTCGAGAGAAGTGCGAAGTAAAAAGAAGAAGCAATACAAAATTATGTGACTTGAGGCAGCGAGACTTTCGAATGCGATGCATTTATGAATGTTCCGTTTGCCGTTTGGTCAGCAGCGGCAGCAGCGGTAGATGATAGAATAGAGTTAATGAGGTTAGGTTAGTTGTAAATTATGTAAAGTGAGTTTAATGCGAGTTCGATTGTTGTTGTTGTTGTTGGAAGTGAAAACAAAGGCAAAAGCAAAAGAAAAAGAAGCAATTTACTCGAAACGAAACTTGTATCAATTCATTCTTCTTCTGCTATTTTTGCTTCTCTCGCGTAATTAATGGAATTAATTCAAAACTTCACACTTTGCTTCACTTACGAATGGAGGAGAAAGAAAGAAAGAAAAAACGACGACGACAAGAACGAAACGGAGCCAGAAGCCGATTGCGAAGGGTGAAGCGGAGAAAAGAGCGAAGAGATCAGTGGAGAAGAAGAGAGAAGCAAGAAGAGAAGGGTAAATGGAAGGGACAAGCGCGAAGGGCTCAATTCAAGCGGATAGACCGGTATTTCAGCATGTTATGTAAGCGCTTTCGTAACGTTTGCAATCATAATAATTACAATGGATTGAATTCAAAAATAATGATAGCTTCAAAGGAGAAATGATGAAAGCGGATAATGAGCGAGTGAACAACCCGTCGGCTAAAAGGCAGCAGCAGCAGCACAACACGTACACGGGCAGCGATTTTCCTCTCTCGCTCGTTCCTCATCTCGCTAGCTAGCCGCACTGCTAACAGGGCGAAATCGCAAGCGAGCACGCATCATTCCGATGCACATACACACACACACACACAACATTCAATATGTAAATCCTTTCTTCTGCTTTCTCCCTCGCTTTCATCGCGATGCGTTAACGATTGAGCACACATTTCGAGTGAGCGACAAAGATAGAGTGAGAGCGAGCGAAAAACTGCGCTTCGTGTGTAAATCAAACGAAGCATCGGTTTGCGAAATGCAGCTCACAAAGTGTAAAGTGAGTTTTGCGATAGAAAAACTAATTAAATTAAAAAACTCTCCAAAAAACACACGCGCACACACAAAGTACAAAAATCAATCGTTAAAGACAACACTAGACACAAATACACACACTCACAATTTTTTCGGAGCCCGGAATGCATCGAAGCATCGCTGTTAGGAATAGCTAAAAGTGACTATTTTCGCCAAGAAGAAGAAGAAAAAGAAGAAAGAGAGTAAAAAGTTGAAACAAAGCGAACCAGACGTAAAACTCGATTCGGTGTAACAAGTGCAGTGAACAAATCGAGTGAACAAAATTAAGCAAAGCAAAGCGGAGGGGGAAAGTTTGCCGAATTCTAGCTTATCGTTATTTTTCAATTTACGTACGCAGCGAGTTGGTGTTTAAATGCCGTTGCGAGAAAAAATAAATTATGCACTGAATAATGTGTTTAATAGAATGATGCAAATGCAATGGAATCGCGGAGAAAAAATAACAATCGCCGAACTCACTCCACACACTCGCACACTGTTTTTAAACAGTGCGAAAATCAACGTAAATAGCATTCAAATTCGAAATTCATTTATTTCGAACAAATTGCATTTGATTACGATCGAGAGAAAAAAAGGGAAATTGAAGTCGAAGGAGAGAGCGAGTAAAAACGCACACCACGCACACAAACACAAACGCACTGATTTGAAATAGAAATTAAAGCGAATTCAGCGACCAATTTCCAAATGAAGCAAAGCTGCGTGTGGTGGCCACATTTTCTTCTTCTTCTTATTCTTTTCGTTTTTTGCTGCCGCGATTAAAGCAAAGAAAATGGATTTTGCATATTTTATTTATTATTCAATTTATTCATTTATTCAATAAGATTTTGCGCTCATTTCACGGTTTGTAGCAGACAAATTAGAAAAAATCGCTTCACAAGTCCCTTACTCGCATGTGTCGTACTAGTTTTGCTCGAATCGCTATATACATACGTACATTGACTATGTCCAGCACTACAAAACGTTACACTAGTAAATCCTTCTCCGTTCCGAATGCGCTCTCTCTTTCTCGCACATATACCTGCTTTGTACGTACAATTTCATTACTGCAGATATGCAATACTATTGAGAGATGAAAAGTTCTCTTTTTTCTATTCGCTGCGAAGAAAGCCCAAAAGCGAATTCGCTGCACTTAAGTAAAATTGAATTCAGAGCTGAATTAGCTCTTTATTGATGATTGATTTGAATAAATAGAAATGCGTCAAACTGCACAACATGCAAGTGAATGTGTAAACACAGCGAAAGAGCTCTGCATTGAATTCGCAACTTTTCTATGTGCACTATGTATGCTCACTTCGAACAAACCATTTCAAGAAGTTAATTGCGGTTTGTGTACAATAATAACAATAACAACCAGCAGGCATTTCAAAGCATCAATTCAAACTCAGTCGGAAACTACAGTCGCCACATTTAATTCGAGCGCTCTTGGACATTTTCGCCATCGAATCTGCTCCGAACTCATCTACTGTACTTGGATATTGCACAACAAAAATAAATGCCGTAAACTCACCTATTTTAATTAGCAGCCGAGTGTAGTTTAAATCTAAGCTGAAAACATTCGAGGCAATAACCGAGCAGCGCTGATAAAGTGAGAAGTAAAGAAAAACGTTTGGACAGAAAACACAGAGAATGATGATAAAGATTTTGCTGGTTGGTGGTACAGAGAAACGAATTTAAAGTTTTCGTGTTCTTTTTTTTGTAATCTTTCTATTTTTGGTCACAAACCGCTGTTCACTGTACGATTACTTTCTTTGACAGCAAATTAACGTCAAAAAACGAAATTAAGTTGAAAAATAAGAGCAACAACTTTTTCTTTTTTTTTGCTGAGCTGCCCATGCAACAAACACATGGATGTAACTCAGTCAACACGGTAATGTAAATTAATTTGCGCACTGTTTTTGCAGTGTGCACTCGCACACAAATATATGTGCAAAATTTAATTGTTCGTTGATGTTGTGGTCGCAGGATTTTACAGCGTTCACCAGTGCAAGTAATAGTAAAGAAGAAAATAAATGCGCGCACATTTTTCACTTGTTTACAACAAATTCGTGTAAAATAGAGAAAAACGATAGGCAAGAAAAATGATAGAAGATGGAAAAAAAATTGCTGCAAATGTTTCGCAGTGCGATCGCTGCGACCGAAAACGGTACAAATTAACGTTTAGCGAGAGAAAGAAAGAGAGAAAATGTAAGTTTATGCTTTTAAATAAAGCTTCATTAAAAATAATAACGTCATTGAGAGAGAGAACGTTAATTGCCTTTTTGCTTTAATCGCCATTTCTCGAGCAAAATTTTCATTCATCCAAAATTACTTACGTTTTGCTCTGCTCTCGTTTTTTATGCGCACTAATCTCTTTTTTTCGCTTCTTGTAATATTATTCTTTAAATGCAAATTTGCCCGAAATTTATTAAACAAGCAAATGAACGCTCGATTAATGCTCGCATTTTTTTACTCTCCTTCTTCTTCTTCTCGCCTATCAAATTGAAGTGAATGTTGAGAAAACCACAAAAGAGGAGTTGGAGAGAAAAAAGTGCTTTTCTTGCTCTTCTCTTCGCTTTTTTTCAGGCAGAAAGAAGATTAAAGCAAAAAATATATAAGCAATATAAGTTTGTGTGTAAGTTTGCATTCGGCTTTAATGAGCCAAAAAGAAATGACTTCGCCAGCTCTTTTCTAGTGCTCGCTCTCCGCGCTCGCTACTCTCTTGCACAGCCTACAGCCTGAGCAAACAGTTTTCTGTCGTAAAATTGAAAACAGCAATCAAGATGAAACCGAGGCTGCAGAAGGAGAAGAAGGTAGAGTCACAATTGAAGCAAGATGATAGAGAGTCGAATTTACTGCTACTAATAATTTAGTTGCAGCATTGCTAATTTCACTCGCTGTTCGCTCGCTGCTCGAAATGAAAGTGAGTTCTACGTTTCGCTCGAATCACGAAAATGGAAAACGAAAATTTAAAGAGTAGTGAAAAGTTAAGAGTAATAAGTAATTGAGCATTTTACACAAGACGACAGCACTTTTAGCGTTCACAGTGTTCGCCTTTTTTTATCGTTCCTTCTTCAATCAGACGCGAAGAAGGAGACGAAGTAGAAGTAGAAGTAGAAGTAGAAAAAAATCGTTGCCCAAGTTTTTACTCATTTAGCCTTATCGTTGTCGAGATGACAGAGAGATGAGCGTTGGAGAGGAAAGAGCGTTTGTGTTGCGAGGATTAATGAAATGTAAATTAAATGAAAAACGATTTCTTAACGATTTACGATGTCCTTCACGAGTGGCTTCAAAGATAATGAAGTTTCATCTTCGTCTACTTCTTCAAGCCGTACATAAGCGCACTCATATGTGTATATCTGTAATGTATGTGTATTGCTAAAAATAAATAAATTTAATTTTTTTTTAAAAATAAATTTATTTTCTCAATGCAAGAAATGAAGCTTCAAACTTTGCGTTTTAACACTTACAAAGATTAGTTTTTTTCTCTCGTATAATAATTTACGCGCAGCAAAAATTTTCGCTCTGCGATTTTGCGGGATTCCAAACATTTCATTTCACGAAGCAAACGAATAATAATAAAATAAATTATTGTGCTGTAATCAAATTTTTCTCCTCCGAACTAACAGCGATCTGAGATTAGAACTTTTTTTTTATTGCACTCCGCTCGCTCCCTGCTTTTCTCCTGCGCTGCTCTTTTCTGTTTTCAATTTTTTTTTCCTTTCAAACTGTACTTTTCTCACTGATCTCTTTTAAACTCTCCCTTCCATTTTTGCTTTCTCGCTCATTCACTCACTCACACTTACTTTTTGCTCACCACAATATTAGAAAGTGAAAATGTAAAATACAACTATACACAATATTAGCTCCCATCGCGTACGCACACACACACACACGTATGTGTATATAGCATTTATCTAGGGTACAAAGAAGCAAAAAAAAAAGTAAAGGCAGAAAAAAAGAAAATCTTTGGAGAGTATAAGAACGATATATGTGAGAAGAGCGAGAATTTTTTTCTTCTTCTCTCGCCGAGTACTGTTGTAGTGAAGTGCGAGTGAAGGAAAGTAAATGCATGCCATTCATTCGATGATTTTAAGCACAGAAAAGTAATATATTTTTTTTTTCTTTCGCTCTCGATGAGTGATGAAAGTGGATGAAAAAAAAGTATTACGTTCGAGCAGGAAAGCGATTATTTGATCGACAAGAATAAAGAAGAGAAGTAGAAGAAGAAGAAAAAAATTGAAAGAAATATTATGCACAGCTTAATTTTTTTTCTCTCTTTCTTTCTTTACTTCACTTTCATCAACGTTAACCTGATTAAATCTTATTACAATCAAACTTTTATTCAACGCATTTTTAATTAACTCAAGAGTTTTAAGGGTATGTTTACATTCGTGCATTCGACAGCGTCTATTTGAATACTACACTCGCAAGCGCGTGTATGTGTGTGTTTGTACTGTGTAGTCGTAGTGGTTGTAGTCGTTATGTGCGTGTATACACTGGAGAAGTAGTAGCAGCAGCAGCAGCAGAAAAAAAAGCAAATGTATCAGCGTGTTATTTCAGTTCGTAAAATCTTCTTGCAAATGTTGGAAACGAGAGTAAACAAAAGAATAAAGAGCAAAAAAAAGTTGCTGAAAGATAAATCTGTGAAATTTTTTTTATTATTGCTTTTTTCTCTCCCTCTTCTCTATCGATTACTCCATTAATCGACTGGTAACTTTTCGTGATATTAACTCTTGTATATAAAGAAAATATTGACGAAAAACAAGTAGAAAAAAAAAATATCTGCTTTCAGTGAAAAGAAAAGAAGCACAATATCAAAATGCACGCAAACATAAAGGATTGAACAATGGAATTGTTTATTAACTGGTACGTGCTGGGTGAAATTAATTTTAGAAGATTTCACTTAATTGATCTGGCTTGATAAAAATTTTGCTTTAAATAAATAAGCGAAAAAAATTATGAGATTTTGAATAGCAATCATTCCATTGAAAATCTTTCGATTTATCGATTTTAAATTTATTTTCAAAATTCGTCGTAACTATTTAAATATATCGAAACATTTTCACATTTAAATGTAAAAAAAAAAGTTCACTAGATAAAATTTGTGTTTAAAGTTGTGATTCCAAACATTTTAAGAAAATTTTTTGGTATCACTTTTCAAAAATAAACTGAAAATATTTGAAAAACGGATCATTTCTCAAGCTTCCCGAATTTGAATCTACATGTTTATTCGAGACTCGCAAAAAAATTTAAACTTTTATACATTGTTCGACAGAAAAAAAGAATTCGGTAGAAACTATATTTTTAATATTAAGTATTTTATTCAAATGTCAAACATTTTCTTAAAATTGAATCAGAATTTTTTTTTTTTCAATCTCCAACTGATGAAAAATGAATCGTAAGATTGGTTACTCAACTTAAGCGCTGAATTGATAATACATTTAAGTGTTTACAACTTTTACAAAAAAATTTTTTGCTTTAAGCTTTTTTATGCGAAAATAATTTTTATAAAAGATATTTTTATAGATTCCCCTCTAGAAAAAAATAATTCTGGCCTCATTCCCTTAAGGGATGTAGAAACTTCTTTTCTTTTTTCCCTTTTGAACAAGACGAATGGTGTTAATAGAAAAATAAAATAATTCTTTGCTGAAATCAAATTCAATTGGTAGAAAAGTGGAAAAGTGCGATGAGCTAAAATCGATAAACAAAATTAGAATTGACGTTTAAAAAAATCAAAAATTTCATATGGATAAATAATTCGATTAATTGAAAACTATGCAATTCATTAATCATTAATTGTTCATTTTGAAACATTTGGAGGGTATTATGTGATTTTTTTGTGACTGGAAGCGTGACGAAAAATATTAAGAATTAAGTGTGTGACAGTTGAATTCTTCACCCTTTTACTATTCAAATTCACTAACAATGATGAACTTGGAACACCTTTGGTACACACACAATATCAAATCCATCAAACTCACGGTTTGAAGAATGAAAGCTCTCTCTCTCTCTTTCTCTCTCTCGCTCTCTATCCGCTCGCATTCTCTGCAATTTTCGCAAAACGCTAAAATAATTTTTTTGTAAATTGTTTCCTGCTGATTGGTTTCCTTGACATTATAATTATTTTTTGGGCTGCTTTTTCAGTCTACTTTTCCAAGGTTTATACCAGTTTTCGAGTAATAATAGTGACAGTTAAGAATCGATTATTCGCACCAAGCTGCGAACGCTCTGTGTAAGCAGTGCTAAAGTATTCTGACATGGACCTAAATGATCGGCGTTTGCTTGAATAATGAAAAAAGAATTAAACCTTTAACAATCGAGAAGGCGAAGAAGCAGCAGCAGCAGAAGGAGCGAGAGTTGCTTCAATCGCCACTCGAAGCGAAAGAAGAGAGAAAAAATTAGTTTGCTTTGAAAAGAGAAAATGACGGGCAAAAGAAGAAGAGTGCAGTGGTTTAGAGAGGGTCAAGGAGAGAAAATGTTTTATTAAACTCCAAGTCGATTCGAAAGTTGCAATGGATGCGATGCGGGCTCTTCGCGCTTCTTCTTCTTCTTTCGCTGCTTTCGTTCATTTCAATATTTAAAGCTGTCAAAAAAATATTTTTATATATCTATTCTTGTCTCTAAAATTGGTATTGACTGCGAGTCGGAGTCGGAGAAGCAGCAGAGAAGGAGGAAGAAAGGGAGAGAAGAGCGGTCGAAAAGCATAATTTGGCCAACAGATGCAGAATATAATGGTGCGCGTGGAGAGAGAGAGAGAGAGCGAGAGAGCTCGAGGAGAAGCGAGAGAAAGAAAGAGAGGCGAATGCATTATTTTTAGCGTAGGGCAATAAATTTTTTTAACAAGTGTTTTGTTTTCCGTATAATAAATACGTTTTGTTTGAATTGAGAGCACTGTACTTTATCTCAACGAACGTGAAATTTTGCCGTTAATCAACTCTCTACTCTTTTCGCCATAAACTAATTTAAAAAATAGAAAAACTAAAAAAATAATGGAAACATTATCGCTTGCTCTATCTCATTCTCTCTTTCCTCTCGCCAATATTCACGTAGAATCGAGCAATTACCGCTTCTGCATATTTTCTCTAATCTATGTGTGTGTGTGTGTGTGTGTGTGCTGTGTATGAGTGTGCATATACCCTATTTATGTTTAGTTACGATTATTATATAACAACGATTACGAGTGCAACGACAACGACAACCACGACGACGACGACGACGACGACGACTACGATCACAAGCAGCAGCAACAGCAGCAGCAGCAGCAGCAACAACAACAACGAAAACAAATCTGACTTCATCTACTTTTTCACTCATTACCAGACTGTAAACGCATTTCGATTTCTGAGAAAAAGCTTTTTATACTTTGTTCGTTTTCTAAAAATTTTTTATTTTCAATTTACTTTCTTTATAATCACACGAACAAAAGTGAGAGAAAGAGCAAATGCAGTATTTTCGAGCAAATGTGGTTGTTATTTTTGCCGAAAAAACATTAACTTTGCTTTTCTCTCTTCACTCTACTCGTCTGTTTTTATCCGAAGCGAAAAATACACAAAATGAATCCATTTTCAAATAGATGCGAAGTAAATTTAAAAAATACAGAGTCAACAGTTTTGCTCAGTTTTTTTTCTACGCTAGTACATCATAAAGCTATTTAACATGAAAATAATGTAACGATAAAATTGCATTTATGAACAAAATGTAAAGAGTAGAAAAAAAAGATAGAAAAACGAGAGGAAGAATAAGAAGAGAATGTGTGTTTCGCACTCGAACACAAGCATTTAATTTACGCCGTTTAATATTGAAATTTGTTTTGAGTCGAACAGCTGACAAAGTAATCGCGTACGCAATTTACCTTTACCTTTTCATATGCAATGCGATCGACAATTAGTCCATAAATATCGACGATTAGCGAGCACTGACGGCGGATTTTTATTTTTAAAAAAGTGAACGTTTCTCATTTTTTTACATTGAAAAGCACGTAAGCATCGTAATGAATATTGTACGTGCTGGAAAATAAATGCTTTTTATCGATGCGCTTTAGGGTAATAAAATTGACCAATTTGACGGAAGGTGTGTAGTATGTTTGTTGTGACCACCTCTGAATTTGTTTCAAACCTTTTTCTTCCTCTCCGCTCTCTCTCGCTCGCTTTCTTCGCCGCACATACATATCTGAGTGTGCATCGCTCTTTTGCACACAACATTTACTTGTGAGAAGATTGAGATTTTCTCTTCGAACGAACAAAAAATTCATTATTTTTTAAATATGGGTGTGTTTTTTCGCTTTCAGTGTTACTTCACTGAAAATGATGGCTTAAAAGTTGGAGAGAGAGAAAGAGAGAGCGAGAGATAGAAGAAAACATTCACTCGCTCGCACTCTCTCTCTCTCTCTTTTTCTCTTTCAACGTTTTTCTCATTTTCTATACGGAGGTGTACACTAGTCATAAATTGTAGCGAACAACCAGTAATTGGGGCATACAAGTCGATTGAGAGTAAGTATCAAGCGAAAACGTTACTGAATTTTAATTTCTCACCGAGAAATTCCATTCGCTCACTGCGTTTGTGTATGTGTGTGTGTGTGTGTGTGTGTGTGTGCATTCGAGTGTTTATAATCTTTTTCGCTTTTTTTCTCTTTTTTGACTGTCAAAACTGTAAAGGGTATGAGCAAAGTATGCTTAATAGTATCCCATTCGTGTAAGCTTTTCAAATTACGTTTTCCGCTGTTTTCGGGAGAGAGAAATTCAACGGTAGTAATCGGTGTCGACTATTTTCGATAATTTTCGCTCTCCATTTTTCCTACGCTTTTCTCTCTGTCGAAAACACAATCAAATTCGCAGACAAACTTATCAAAACAAACGAGTGATTGTGCGAGTGAAGCAATCGTTTCACAATTTCGAGAGTGAGATGAGAATGCTGCCGTTGTTGATGCTGCTGCTGGTGTTGTTGTTGTACTCAATGCACTCGTTTGCAACGAGTTAACAATTGTTTGCAATTTAAAAAGCATCAAAAAAGAGAGAAAATGATCAAAAGTGGACTGTACGCTTTTAAGCAAATTACTGTACGCGAATTGAATCGCTAAATTGCCGCAAATACTACATTCCGCATGTTGGTGAACTTTTTTAGATTTGAAATCAAGTTTTTAGCGAGAAAAATGTGTCCGAAAAGCGAAGTGAACAGAAAATAGTGGAAACCGATGGCAAACAACCCACGAAGCATCAGCTTTGCGGAGAGTTGAGCATACAATGCGAAGTATCGCTGAAAGCAAGTTGACAGGCACATTGAAGTGCACTCTGAGAACCGGTCTCACGGTGAAAGTGTGCGACCGGTCCATTAGCCGGCAGTTTGACCGCGTTTGGCTATTTCTCGAACACTGGTCGTAAACAGCGAAGCTTTCGGCGAAGCTTTTCTTTTGCAAACGATGCTTTCGCACACCGCTGAGTGCAACAATGAATGAATGAACGCGACGATCGCGACGTGAAACGACGTGAAAAACTGTCGTTCGAATGCATGTCTCTCGCTGCAATTGCTTTCGTTTGGAAGCGAGAGAAAAGCGACCGAATTACCGAAAGCGAGCATCGCTTACCTTTAACCGGTGACAAGCAACGCGAGCTCTCTTTCGCTTTCTCCACGCTACCGGTGCTGTGGCTGTCGATAGCAGACGACACGACGCTCGACAGAACGCCGCTCTCATCAGCGGTGACATCGGTCGCATCGGTGTTCGCTGCGATCACCGGCTGCTGATGTAAACCGCGATCGACCGCAGTGCTTGCCAAATGCTGAACGACCCGTGTACTGGTGTTGCATTGCGAATCGAGTGCACCGGTGTTCGCAGCAACGGTTTCAGTTTTCGGACTGTCGTTTCCACGTCTGAGTTCATCATAGTTTTTGACCGCTGTCGGCATATTTTTCACCGAATCTGACATTTCGATTTCGTTCTGTTTTCTTCTGCTTTCGCGAATCGGTATTCGAACAGCGTTCGCTTTGCTGGTCGATCACTGGCTTACTGTCAATCGAACGTCAAGCGTGGATTCGGTCGGTGAGCGTTTGCGAAAATGCGTGACAACCGCCGCTCTTCTCTTCGCTGCTTGTGTTCGTCTCGAATTCGCAACACTCGTCTTCTCACCACACAATTGGCAACTGTCAAAAGGCCTGTTCGCAGTGAGGACACAAAGACACGAATGAAGCCGAAAGCGAGACTCGCACTGTGCGCACACCGATTTCACACCGAATGCGTGCGAAGCGATTGGTTCTTCGTTTCGTGCGCGGCTTCAACTCAAACGGCGGCTAACGCTCCATTCGCTGCTCGAACGGGGGCCGCTTTCGGACACCGGTTTCGCTCGCTGTCCGCTCACTGCGAGCACACGTTTCGCTCGCGACTTTCGCTCCGCACATCGCTTCACTTTTATCGAGTAAAACGCCGCTGAAAACGCGGTGCAAAGCTGATGCCAGGGTCCGAGACGCTCAGTGCACTTCCTCTACTTTCGTTTCGGATTTAGTTGCACACAATTTTCGCTCCGATCTCATAATTCATTGTTCGCAGTTTCAATCGCCATAGTGTAACATTCGAAAATTGCATTCAAAACCTGTGAATTTATTGTCTGAATTCTGCTGAACTTAGACAAAATGAAAACGATAAAAGCGAATAATTGCGAGATTAGTTGCAATTAACTAATTGTTTTACACACACAAGTAGAATCAAACATAACAACCGATTTAATGTGAATTGTCGAGTGTTATTGCGAAGCTCTTTTTGCGAAAAAAAAAACATTTTTATGTTCGATCGCAAATACTAATGCTAACTTATTATCTTTTAGAGAAGGGAAAACTAAAAGCAACAGAGAGAGAGGAGAGAAAAAAGCGAAATGAATAATTGTGCTGCAAATTGAATGCATCGCCATCATCATCTTCATAGAGTTCTTCTTCTTCTTCTTCTGCTTCTTCTTGCTGCTCGTCTGCTGTCTGTTTGTGTCCTGTTTTATTTCAAAAGCAAAGCGAGAAAAAATAGCGAATTAAAATAGGCGAAAACAGTGCCGCGGGACTCGGTTTGGCGGGGGTCTGTCAACTTTCAGCGTTTCACACTCATCTCATCTCTTTCACACTGACAGCAGTAAATAATCGCTGGACACCCGTCGTTCGCCGATTGTTTATTTTGCGTTTCGTGTTTTAAGAAAAAGCGAGAAAAAAAAGCGTCGATAAAAAAAGAGCGCAATGAAAACAAATAAGCCGATGCGTGTGTACTTTGCCGATTGCTGACACACAATTCGATTGAAAATTTCACACGACAAAAATCGCTGTTAAAGCGAATACGATTTGCAGCAACAAAACGCACCCATGCATTTGCATCCTCTTCTCGCTCAGCGCACCACCATCACCATCACCGCCACCACCGCTTGCTTTAGCAAGTTCGTCGTTCATTTGCAAGTCTAAAAAGCTCGACGCGTGATTTCGTCGCGAACAACGAGCATAGCATACAGAGGCAAATTGGCAGTTTATGAAGAAGAAGAAGAGTCGTTGCAATACAAGTGGGCATAGCGAGTTTACAATTGCTATTTATGCATTTTTCGCGATTCGCGAACTTCGAGAAAAGAAAAAGCATTTGCGTTTGAAATGGGAAAACAAACACGATAATTTCGACGAAGGCTAGTGCAACTTTCTTCTCCGCTCTGTTCTTCGCTTTTCTTTTCTTTCCACCTCAATCAAACGCTCCACTTACGATTGCTCGCCTCACACGAACAATGCTCGATTTTTCAAATTCCGTACACTTATTTCATTCAATATTTGCGCCGAACTCGAGCTTAATTGCTCGAACTTCAACAACTATGCAAACAATAATTCGTAATTTTTTAATTTTTCAATTCAGGCAAAATTTTAATTCAAAAATTGTCATCGTAAAGTTGCTATTGTTTTGAAATGAGTCGAACATCAAAACAAATGAGTGGATAGTGAAATGTGAATTACGCTAAATATTTAAAAGGCTTTGCATTTCGTTTAAAACGTTCACATGTTGTTTTTCGTCGATTCTTTTCTCCATAATGATAAAAAGAAAATGTTTCTAAGAAAAGAAAAGTTGATTTTATCATTTTCATCATCCGCATCCGTTCTTTACATACACAAAACGCACACCTACCTCCTGTTAATTGATTTGACTGAAGTTTGATAGCTAAACACTGCTTTTCATACTTTGATAAGATAATGAAATAATCTACATTCACAAATCTAAGTAATATTAAGCGAATAAACACATGTCATACGTGGTACATAAACCACACGCGTACACACGAATGTGATCGAGTAAATAGTTAAGAAAGCGAAGTAAGCAAAAATAAAAGAACGCGAGAAGAATATTTATTTTGAAAGAGCTTATTTGCTCAACTCAGCATTTGCAGTTTCGAAAATTTTCTGATTTAAACGTAAGGAAAAATTAAAAAGCAGATTAAAAAGCATTTCGACCAAAAATCATTTCTGATTGTTTCGCCGAAACGATTTCTAGCAATCGTTTTCGCTTCTCTCTCCTCCTTTAACTATTTTTGAAAATGCATAATCCACACATTTTACACTCTTTCATTACATTGATTTCTTATTTTTTCTCGAGTCAGTGTTTTCTTCTTCTTCTTCTTCGCTCTTTATTGCTGTTCAAAGATGAAAAAAAAAACTATAGAGAGGAATATCAAGTTAATGATTTCAAAGTTTAGAGAGTGAAATTTAATCCAATGCGCAAATTATTATTACCTCGCATGTTATTGCCCCTCATTGCGAGTGTAATCAGACTACGCGTGCGAAGTTAAGATTTAAAGATGAGATAACATTGAATTTTATTTTTTTTTCTAGACTTAATTTTTCGGATTGTTTTCCTCTCTAACTTAAAAATGCGCCTCTCAATGAGCTCGATCGCTGCTTCGTCCCGAGCCAAAGAACAAAAAACATCTCGAAGAAGATGAAAAACAAAATTAAAATATTTTTATAATTTTGATATTGCTGCGTTCGCAATGCATGCACCACTTTGATGCTAATTCGCTTTTATTTCGCTCTCTCTTAATTGCTCGTGACCATCTTATTTAACTGTCTCTTGTGAGTAATTGATACTCGAATTTTGCGATCATTAATCGTGAAGCGCAAAATTCATTATGAAAAAAAAGCTAAAATCCGTGCGCATTATTCTGCGAATCGAGTGTATCATTCATTCATTTACATATAATTTCATAGGTTCAATTATGTGCAGTTTGCTACATATTTCGCAATTCTGACCTTATTTCGTTCGTAAAAAACTTTTGTCGCAAAGCATTTGTGAATTCTTTACTTCGCATTGATAAAATGAAGAAAACGCAATAAATAAAATTTAAAATTTAATTAAAATAAAAACAAATTTAATTTGTAAGTGAACATGTCAAAAAATTCGGTTTCAATGTTCGTCAAATTTGTTTGTACACGTCCCAAGCTCCTGGTTAGCGAAAAACTCTAAACTCGGCCGGGTCAGGCCAGGGACCGCGTTGAATATCACAATTAAAAAAGCGGCTGCAAAAGCGTTTTAAATTTACCATAGAAAAAAAATCAAAACGCTTTCAAAACTTTTAGCTGAAAATTTAGAAAATAGTTAAATCAAAACGCTTACGTTTTTTTCAATAAAAATAAAAACTTTTAAGGAAAATTCAGTCAAGCGAAATTGTAAAATCGTGACCGGAAAAAAATGATTTGAAAAGTTTTGAGGAAAAAAAAAATTCTTGATTATTAATTAATTAAGTAAATCATAATTTTAAATATTTCTTTCGACTCAACGATAATTGAAGTTTAAATGAATCTCCTTCAACGCTGAGCAAATGAGAACTTTAATGCCCATAATTCAGGACTCAGGCACTTTAACGAACTGAAAAAAGAAATTTTACCTCGTTGTCATTACCCCCAACTATTATTTTAAAATCGTGAAAATCTGTTTTACAAATTTTGAATTAAAAGTGTGACAAAAGCACAAATCGACCTAAAAACCAAAATTAATAAGCTCATCGTTTTTTTAACGGTCATGCAGGCAAAATGAAATTTTGTTTATGCTTTTTTAAATTTTGAAATTATTTTCAAATTAAAATTGACTGAATCGAAAAACGTGAAGATTTCTTTTTCCATTTTTAAATAATCCACACCAATGATCATCTTATCAAGAAAGTATGTTGACAAATAAGGTTTTCATTGGGAAAAATCGTCAAACAATTTAAAACAGCGATCGAAAATGGCCACGCAAATGCTCGTTCTCTGAGAGTTTTGAGTATTTTTCAAAAAACGCGAATATTTCTGCTTAACTTCAAACGAAATCTTATTGTGAGTTTATCTATTTTAAGCAAGTAATGCGAATTCTGAGTTAAGTCGCTAAAATAATGTTCAGCGGAAAAAATTGCGCTCTTAATTTAAAAAGAAAAACAAGCTTTCGGCGAGATCCTTTCATTATCCCGTAATCCGCATAAAGGATAAAATTATATGCCAATTGCATATCGGATGATGTCGAAGGCTTGGCTCAAGCTGCAATTGGGACAAAATGCATCTCTCGCTAACTTTGTTCTCTATCTTTGTTTTCGAGGATTCAAAACTATTTGAGAAGCTTGAAAAATGCGTTTGGTATTACGGAATCGGTGCTCAGGGGAAATATGAGAGGAATGCAGTGAAAAATCAAGGACGGAACGTGATGCGGAATGGAAGTAAGAAAAGAGATGCTCACATTTTTCGCAAAGTTCATCCAATTTCAGATCACACAACTGTAACTAGTGCTCGCGATCTTTTCTCATATGTTTGTAATTACTAGAAATTTGATTGCGAGCTTCACTTCTATAC
>NCKU01002130.1:0-20588 GCA_003675995.1 Dinothrombium tinctorium
GGGTTAATTCTTAATACACTAACGAAGTTCTATCTGCATACCAAGTTTCATTGAAATCGGGAACGGGCACAAAAGATAGTTTCCTAGTTAGCAAAGAATTAGTTACCAATAAGTTGACTACCTAACACATCAAAATGCTAACTTGTTAATCTAGAAAGTAAGAAATCTTTTTTCTTTAAAAATTCAAAAGTACAATTCAAGATTCATTATCTTTTGCATTTAAGTCTACATATGTTAAACTTTGAGAACTTGATTCAAAAATGAAATTTTTATTTGAACTTTTTCAATGCTTTTTAATCGGAAAAAAACAGCATCGATGTGTAAGTGTTTTCAAATTGTCGCATCAGTGAATATCGATTGAATTCTTGTTAAATGAAATGAAGCTAAGAAAGCACGTCTCAAAAAAGGAAAAAAGGAAAAAAGCTCGAATAGTTCAGCCTCTCTACGAACTTTGTTTCGCTGTAAAATACTTTTTTCAATCAATGCTCATTTGCAACGTTTCTCATCCAATTGTCGCCGTCGTTACTGTTCACTATTCTTAGGCTTACTTACTTATATTAACTGTCGAAGTGTGAGATGGTCGATGCATATTCAAGATTGTTTCACCGTCGCTAAGCTTCTGGTTTTGGCTGTGATTATCGCAACCGGCTTTTATTATTTATTCAAAGGTTCGTCGCTTTATCTTTTCGCAATAAATCTTTTGTTTTTGACTCGAAAAAGGAAGAAAAGAGTCAAAGTGAAGATAAAAGCGAGATAAATTTCATTGAATGTGAAATCGATTTCAGATTCTACGCAAAATTTGCATCACTCTTTTGAGCGCGAAGAAGGCAGCAAATTCGAGCAATTGGCGTTGGCAGTTTATTCTGGTTTATTTGCTTTCGGAGGCTGGTATAATCACAATTGGCATATACAACTATTAAATTATTTTTCTTTTTGAAAAGGAATTACATAAACTTCGTCACACAAGAATTGAAAAATCCTTATACGTGAGTGAATTTTTAAAATACTCTTGAAGCAGAAAAATTTATGAATGAAGCATTTTTTATTTTCAACTCGCTCATTTGACTCTCAAAAGTTTTCTATTTAAAAAAGCTCTAAAAGCTTTTGAATAGAATGAAATTACTTAAATCAAAGTTGAATAAGAGTTTAAGCAACTTGAGAGCTTTAATAAAACAATAAATAAAGTTGATTGAATCAAAAAACCAATTTTCGTTGTAAAATGCATTATACGAGTTGCACACTTTATATCAGCGTTGCTAAAACTTAAAACCAATATTCTAAAGAAAATTTCAATTCATTTCACTCACCATAATCCAAAACTTAAAAAGGTTGATGAAATTTTAAAAAATTAATTTAAATTTATTTTACGTAAATATTCTAAAAAATAATAAGCTTTCACCATTTCACATTGTTTTTACAGAAATCTTCCGATTGCTGCAATCACTGGAATCATTTTGGTAACATTAATTTATGTGCTTACAAATATTGCGTACTTTACTGTATTAACTTCTGAAGAAATATTGTCGTCACCATCCATTGCTGCTGTAATTATTGATTGAAGACGAGCTTATTTTATTTCAGCCTTTCGAATTCTAGCTGTTTGCGAGGAAAACTTTGTTCATTTCCTGGCCAATATCGATAGCCGTCGCCTTTTCAAGTGTCGGTGGTTTAAACGGAAGTTTGTTTGTTGCCGCAAGGTTTCATAATCGAATTTAAAGAAAAAAAAGTTAATTTACATTTTTACAAAATAGATTAATATGCATGGGGTCAGCTGAAAGTCAGCTTCCTTCGGTTTTTGGAATGATAGATATGAACAAAGCGACACCAAAACCTGCTCTCTTTACAAGCTGTTTCGTCGCAATATTTACCCTTTTGACAAGCGATGTCTTCACGCTAATAAACTACTTTAGTTTTACAGTTTGGCTGTGGACTGGAATTTCGACGCTCGGAATGACATATATGAGATATGGAAAACCAGAATTAGCTCGACCAATCAAAATATGGATTGGCTTTCCGATATTGTTCACTCTCTTATGTCTGGCTATAACTCTTATAGCCATTCTAGCGTCGCCGCTTAATGCTGCAATAGGATTGACGATTGTGGCGACCGCTTTTCCAATATTTTTCATTAATCGAAAAATCAATCGAAGTGCAAGCGATTGTTGTAAGTGCAATTACGTTTTCAAAATAATTTTTTTAATTATGACATTATATATATATATATACACATGAAATTAACTCGAATTTATAATTCAGTGATATTTACACGATGGACTCAAAAAATGTTTTTGGTCGCAACACCAACTGATGACAAAAATATTATTGAACTGTAGAAGTATCGTTATTTGTGTTTGTACTGAATATTTTTCCTGATTCAATCTTCTATTTAATTTGTAAACGAGTAGTGTTTAAGTTCACAATTTTTTCATGACATTTTTTCATAAATTTCATTTTGTGTTGTGTAAAATCTAGTTTACCCTGTCACTAATATACAACAGCGTTAACGAAAACAACAAATAGAGAGATCAAAGCAAATGGAAAATAAAAATAAATGAAGACAAGAATAAATTCATGGAGAAAAGAGTAATGATCGTTAATAAAATCAAGAAAATGAACGTGTAGTGCCGAGCAAATGGTTCACAAACAAAACAATCACAGAAAATCTTGACATTTTCAACCAAATACGAATTATTTGACGTCATTTTCGCTCAATGGTAGGTAAATTTGTTGAAAATTGCTGACATCGCTTCGACAAAGCGGACAAATATCACACAATGGAGCACACTGTCGGCAACATACCACATGTCGACAAGGAAAGAATGCTGTGCAAACATCGGAATCCATACATATGCGGCAAAGCATTGAATCTTGAAGCGTTGATAACTTTTTTTGAATGTCCTACAAAAGAAATTTATTGCTATTACCGAAACTTGTTTCACATAGCTCGAGGAAACTGGTATACCTGACAGCGAGGTTTATGACAAAAATCTTCGCAATCAGAAACTTGATCTGCTTTCGTTACGAAATATTCATTTGATTTCGCCTCATCAAGAAGATTTCTCTCGCCTTCGACATCAACAGCTTCATTTGCCTTCGCTTCGAGCGAGTACAACATTCGTCTGGTGTTATCGTATACCTCGCGATAAGTTCTTCTAACGTCAAATACGTAATTCTTGCCGAAAGTTGTATTCTCATCAAAAAGCGAAACAATCGTCCCTTTAAAATCGCGAATAAATTGTGATGTGACTGTGTGTCGCACCGTTTCGCAAGAATAGAATGCATGTTTTTCGGTGACCGCCCGGTAAATTGCGTTTGCTGCTTGCATACTTTCGCACTTGAATTCAAGCGATTGAAGTTCTCCGTTCGATTCGATAAATGTCAAATCCAAATATCTTCCGGCATGAGTTGCGATATGAATGGATGAATAGGCGATGCTGTGTAGAAATGAAAAAAAAAGGTTTTCACACGAAACAAAGTTACGCAATTTAAAAATGATAAACAAGGTTCATTGATTATTGCTCATTGATCACGGTTCAGAGAAGTGAATATTTCATTGCATTTTAAAAGCTAATTTTCACTTTCAAGAAAAGCTTAATAGCAAACTTTATTTAAATCTTTTTTTCAACACAATCAAACTGATTAATTTCAAGAGAAGTAATTAAACGAAATTAAGCTGATCCTTAAGGCAGCAAATTTTATTTGAAATGAGTTTTTTGCGCACTTTTCAACTGTATTCTGGTTTCTTTTTCGTAATTTCTTGAAAAATTTGCAAAATATGTACAAAAAAAATTAAACATTCAAATAAAAAGTTAGGCGCCATTAAAACATCAACCGTAAAGTAAATGATAAATGCACTTTTTCGAGTAAACAAACTCATAAATCTTGCGATAAATCCAAATTTTAATCTAGAACAAGGACGATATTCTAATTCAACGACCGAAGAGATTATATGATGTCAGTAAATAGGAAAATTTTGTGTTCAAAGTTCCTCACGTATTTCGTGTAGTGTGATTTTCTTCGAAAACTGAATTTTAAATTCAAAGAGTCTATTTCTAAGAAACTAAAAAATTATGATTATTTACCTTATTTTCTATAGAAGCTCATTCGGACGTATATTTTGCTGATATTTTAATATTATTTTATAAATTTGATAAATTATTTCCATATTTTGAGACAACGATTTTATCTACTCTAAAAATTCTGTTTAAACTTAATTGAATCATTTAAGAAACTGAGAAATTATTATGGCAAGAGCTCCAAATTTAAGAAATCAAATAATTTCTATTGGAGTATGAGAGAATAGATAACTTTCCGAGAAAGCAAAGTACACAAATTTGGCTTGTTTAAACAGTATTAAGATTACGTAAAACGGCATATTTTTGTGATAGAGCGTTTGAATCATACAAAACAACATAATTAGGATAATTTTTTATATTTTTTTCTCATTATTTTAGCTTTTCATTTATTTTGCAATATTTAATAAGTTTATTTCTTTCGATTTTATGAATACGATAGAACCAATTTGACATTTTGCGCAAAATTGTATCTTGAAAAGATTCGATAAGATATTTTCTCATACTACCTTAAAAGAATTTCTCTGCTCTACGTAAAGTCTCATTTAGAAGATTTGATACTTCGTTTTCTGACCAGATTTTTATAAAATAAAAGAGTTAATTTTTTATAATATTAAAATTCAAGATTTTACAAAAAGTAAGATTTATATATGCTTGAGCATTTTAAAATATAGTAAAATTAAAATCAACTTAAAATACTTAAATTATTTTTTATGAGTTTTAATAAGTGCTATGAAGAGAATTAATCTTATTTATTTAGCATTTGATTATAAGTTACAATATGAGTACCTTCAATGATACTTGTCACTAGTAAATTTTTTTTTATAAGTTTGTTGACTCCGAAATTTGCGTTTTAACTAAATTGTTTGAAGTTGTTTACATAAAACTAGAGAAATATAGTATTTAGAAAGTCCTAAATTACTACTACTTATCAAATTAAATTCCTCACTTCAATTTCACTGAAAATTAATTTTTAATAATCAAAAGTAATCAGAAAATTTAAGAAATGCGTTTGAAGCAATAAGAGAAAATATAAAAATTTAAATTTAATCAAAATTAAAACAATTAAAATTTTGATTGTTGCGAAAGGAACAATAGAATCATTAGTCTAGAAGAGCAATAGTTAAAGCTGATTTAAGATTGAATAAGTGTAAATGAAAATCACGTATAACAGTTTCAGGTTGTTTCAAGGCGTTGATTTCACTTTTTACTAAAATGAAAAATGCTGCTTCGGGTTGTGCTTAAAGTTAAATATCATAAATTTGAAAACGATAACTCTGTTTTCCTGTTTGTTGTTACAACAAAAAATCTCAAACGTATGCGTTAATTTAAAAATCAAAACGAAGGCTGCCGACGTCTATAAATGCATTCACTTCTCACAACATCCCAATTTTGTGTCACCGAATTTATAGAATTTCTGGTGAAACCGCATCCGCATAGCAACTGCCGGCAACCGATGTTCTGAATGGTATTCACTTATTGGGTATATAAGCCTCCAATGAGAAAAGAAAACAAACTGAGCGAGAGAAGCGAAGAGGAGGCAAATATAACACAGTGTATAGCAGCGTGTCTCTTCTGTCAAATAATAAATGAGCTTTGCAGAGAAATAATAACTTAAATAAGAAAGAACTAACGACTGATGTCGTTTAATGTTTCGCTGAAATCGTTGTTAGATCCTCCTCTCTCCTACGTTTCTCAAAAAGTGTATTGCACTTTGACTATCACAAATAAACATTTTAATAATAACAATTACTAAGCTGTTATGACTTAATGAATAAGTTTCATCATTGTTTTTGCGATTAGAATAAAGTACTCTTACATAACACATAGACCAGGTGTTTCCAGTTTATACTGCACATTCGTTGTTTCTACGAATGAAAATTAAGCAAAATATACACAAGTTAGAAATGAAAATATTTGTTTACTTAAAAAAAGAGTTAAAACATGTTATTTAAAAAAGGACCGATTGCTCAAGGTTCTTAATAACGCAACATAAAATAGATATTTTCACTGTGTGTTCAAAGCTTAGCTAATGTCAAATAAAATTGTAAACAAAGGATTGCGCAATTCACTTCTTTGAAAACATCAAATACATACCTATAAAGTATACGATTACTGTTTTCTTCTTTAACTGTAACTCCACGAGGACCGAGACCAATGTTTAAAGGTTCATCCGGAGATAAATTCGAGCGAACAGAAAAGTACTCAACTCCTACATCTTCCAAAGTGGATGCTTCTTTTAGAAAAAGATATTCAGCTTTTGAGGGCTTTAATCCTTTGTGACTGCGATGAAGTTTCAGAACGAGATTGCATAGTTTGGACAAATCGTGGCATTGTTCACTGCATTCTTTGCAAACCTCAAACGGTGACAAGACGGATGCTTTTGTTGCCTCGTGATCGCAAGGTTCCACGCTGAAATCGTTGTCGGAAATGGTTTCAGGTTCTGAGGCTCCACTGTGATGCTTTCGTCGTTTACCTCGGCGACGTGTTGATAAAGGTGATGTAAGCGGCTCTTTGCTATGATCACAAATATTTGGTGGAAGCCACTTTGGATAATTAAGTAAGGCAGCAGTGATTTCATTCGACGATTCTAAGTCGCCCAATTCTATTTGTGCGATCAATGCAGTCAATTGTATTGCTTTTCGCTTGTCCTCTACTCGCAAACGTCCCTCTTGAATATCCTGAACAAGGCTCAAATAAAATTGATGTCTGCAACAGGAAAAGAGCTCTTTTGTATTACAGTTTCAATCTTTATCATCGAGTTCACAGAAAGGAAATTGGAGAAATGCAGGCGAAACCTGCATAATGTTAACTTCGAATAAATTTGTTTTATACGATCAATTTAAGCTTAAATTAATTGCAGTTTTACATCAACTTGCTGTGATTTCTAAGAATCCATTATACTATTTTTTTGTCGGAAATAAAATGCGAAGAATTGATTAAGTGCTCCGTTAGCAACAAATATTCATTGTCAAAAATAATTGCACTTTTTTTCGAAGATCAATATGTGAACTGTCAACAATGAATTTAAAAAACGCCAAAACATACAAATATAGGACGCGAATATTTGTAGAGCACAAAAGGTGAAGAATACCTTGTCGATTCTTGCAGCAATAAATGCGGAGGAACAAAGAATTTCACCCGTAATTGCAATCGATACGGCGGCGGTCCCGTCAATTGTTGCCGAATAGGATTTCGCATATTCAGCCAAAGCTGCTCGTCGTGATTACCGATGTACTGAAGACCGAAGTAGTCAACTTCGACAATGCCTAGCATTTGACAAACCTGCAGACAATTGAAGCGAAATGAAAAGTAGAATTTGGATGGAAACAAACCCAAACAAACAATGGGAAAAGGTCGGCGAGAGAGAAACTCGAAAAGTTGCATTGAAAACATTGAGTATAAGACAAACCTTGTCGAGACATTGCTGTCCTTTCGCTTTGCAATCGACATCTACTTCGATAACGACCGAATTTGGATTTTTAACCAAACAAAGCATTGCGAGTCTCAATTCAAATAATCTTAATTCGAGTAGAAAACGGAGCGATCAACGCGCACGCAACGCACGGCGAGTGCTTGTGTCGATTTGCGAGAGCGGCAAACAAAAGGCGAACGCACGAAAAATCATTTTCGAACGCACTTTCGCTGAATTCGATTCAAATTGAAGTGTTTTCTTTTTCTCTCGTTTTAAATGCAACAAAAAAAGTCGAACTGTTGGCGACGGCTTCGGCTGCCGTGACGACCGGAGCCACTCCCACGACGCTCAGCTGTTCGTCGAGCGCAGTGTTTACAAACGAAGCGTAAACAGGTGTAAAGGCGAGGCGCGCGCTCAATCGCGACGCCGTGACGCAACGCGCGACTGTCGCGATTGGACGCCGAGCGCACGATTCGCATTCGATACTTTCGATTGCTTCAAAGAAATGCAATCGAGAATTGAGCAATTTTTTTTGAAATTTTGTTTTCATTTTATCACTGTCAAAATTTTTACGAGAGAAAAACCATCGAAAGTATATTTATTCACAAAACTAAAAGGAAAACATTAATTTAGATGACGGATATACATTGTAAATTAGATAACAATTTGATACGTGCACTTCGTGAATCTAAGTAAATTTATAATTAAGTCTATGGAGAAAATTTTGCTTTCAATGCTATGGGTGACCTATTTCATTTTTTTGATCGCATTTTCTCTTTTATAATGTTAATTTGTTAAAATTTGTCTTTATCTAATTTTCTATTAGATATCTTATGTAAATTGGACGAAATAAAAATATTTGTCATTTATCAACTAGATATTTCAACAAGCCATCAAACTGCTTTAATTTGTAAAACTCTTAACGTAATTTGAACAAAATATGATTCGTTTCACCAATAACAAAAATTAATACTTAAGCAGGCCGAAGAAATCGAAATGATGTTTTTCAACAAATTAATGGTATTGTTCCGATTCTCAAACGGCAAAATGTCAAATTTTCAAGATAAAAAGTAGACGGATTGATGTTTAAACTCGAACAATTTGTTGCGATTTGATAAAAATGATCTGTTGCATACAACTTTTTGACAACTGTGATCTATTTTTCTGATACATGATGCATATGTTATTATATATGCGATATGTGATATGTGATGATATGTTATGCATAAATATTTTTCTGATTATGATGCTCCTTTTTCAAAGATAATGAAATTAATATTGCTTAAATAAATTATTATTTTATTGTTTTTTTTTAGTTCTACTAAACTTGTTTAAAATGCTACTTTTTTAAATACTTAATGTGGCTTCCCTACTGACATTTTTTATTTTTTATTTTAAAGATCATGATTTCATGATCAGGCTAAACATGTTAAAATATTGAAAAATTAAAGTTTATAATCATCTATGATCCACAAACATGCACTTTCTTATTATATATCGACGGCACTAAAAAATTTTCTCAAATTGAAACCTCAATTTAAAAGTATCGATTAAGGAATATGCACAAAAATTCTCAACAAAACTCGTCAATGCATTTTGAATTTCTCGCTGATTGCGTAATTTCGCATGTTGCCAGATGTTGTTGTATTTTGTTTTGCATTTGATGTTATGTGTAAGAGTTTTATTTAAATTAATTGAAATAATTTATTTATTTAAACCAAATTGAAATAAGAATTTTAAAAATTTTCTCACAAATAAAAAAAAAACTTTCTTTGAAATCTTTTACATTTCTAGCTTTCAACTTCAAAAGTACGAATATTAAAAAGGAAAAGCTTTTATGTAGTCAAATGTTTCTCAAACTCATTTATAAACAAAGCGAATAAAGTTTTAAAAGATCAAAGAGATTATCCGATCTAGTTAGCATTTCTATTTTGAAGTCAAAAGTTGAATAAATCAGTCAATTTGCATATTAACTGAGCAACACTTCATCAATTGATTGTTGTTTTGCGTTTGATTTCCTTCGTGATATGCTTGCGAATCGAAATCTTAGACAAATTTGTTGATCAAAGTGAAATAAAAAATGATTAAGTGACTTGTAAAAATAATTCAAAACGAGAATAAATGAGTTTGTAATATAATGAGAATTAAAGGAAAAAAAATTGTTTTTAATTGTAGCATTACAGTAAGCTGCACAAAAATCCCCCATCCCATAAGGCGCTTATATATGCTGGGTGGGGAATTTTTGTGCGGTTTACTGTACTTTATCAACATTTCAGAATTTTTTATATTCTTAATTCTTACTTCTTATTATGTTCTCAGCTCATTTCTATTCTCATGTTAAAATTATGTTATCACAAATTTGGAGCCCTACTGATGAGTGATGGACATAAGTATTGATCACTATTTGAATTTTGTTCACTTTTACATATTAAACATTCAATAATTTAACTCTCTGCTTTTATTCATATTTTCAGTTATTCTCATTTATAATTTTAGCAGCGAACTATGAAATTATTTCAAACTGAAATATTGCGTCGATTAATTGAGCTAAACAAAGAGCACATTACACACACACTAAAAATAAAGTAACAAATCGTACACAACGTGTTAATAAAATGAGCAATGCGATGTTTGCAAATTATGCTTTTATGCATCATATTTAAAACGTAATCGAATACCGGCAGCTGAAAAGCTAATTTTCACGTTTAATTTATTACACTCACAAATCGCTATTTGTGAATGAGTGTTGTGTGCGATTCCTTTCTGTTTTTATTGCTGCATAATTAGTTTTTTATAGTTTCAAAGATCAGTTTGCGTCCAGCGGTTACAAACATTTCACGAGCAATGAAATTTGAATGCGAATGAAAAAAAACTCATTTGCATAAAACGAGAAAACGCAATTCACTAATTTAGTAATTAGAAAAAAGAGCGCAAAAACACTAACAGATGACATTTGTGTTACGCTTTATTCTTTTTTAAATGCGACAAAAAACAGAAATTTAATTAAATGAGAGAAAGTTCTATTTTTAATTCACAGACCGTAATTCATGTTTTCTATTCTTTCTGTCGACTCGTTTTTATAAAAACGCCACTTCTCATTGAAAAGCAGGTCATTGCGTTTTCACTCCGCTGCTCGCGAAGTTCGACGCGATCGCAGCGATAACCGAAACGGCCTCTTTGCGAAGTGACAAGACGCGGACAGTCCGAAACAGAGCCGCGCTCCACGAGCACCGGTGCGCGATCCGCAGGTCGCGAGCGCCGTCTGTGCGCGAAAACGTGCAGCGAACGCGGACTGAAACTCAGCTGTTTGCGACAGAACACTGCGAACGAAACTAAAGAATGGCTGCCTTTTGATTCGCGAAAACAGCGAATTGTCACTCGGTTCGTGATTTTCGTCGAATCGCACACCGCTCTCCGTACTTTCCGTCGATTATCGCCACTCGACTACCACTCATTCTCGACTCAAGTACTGCGAACTGTACTCTCGTTGTGTCCGTTTTTCGATCGTATCGCGAAGTGATTTGTTGTTCTCTTTTTTATCTCAATCGATGAGTGCACATTTTCTTTGTTTATAGTCTGCGAACCAATTGCGAAAACCGATCGACGAGTGATGAATACTCATCGCTACGCTTTCAATTGTACGCACGCAAATATGGGCAAATCGTTGGCAACAATACCCGCGATGGCAACTCCCGTATCGGTGTCCGCCTCGGCGAACCACGCTTACGACGAATTACGACGACTGATACACAAGACACATCTATCATATTTGAATCGCGAAGATACGCCCGACAAATTGGAGCAGAAAACTAAATTGGAAGGTTTTATCGTTGAGTACTTATCGCTGGTGCCTAATAGTCAAAAGTATAGTCATCACGAAGTGGCCGATTGCTTAACCGAAAGTATTGATCGAAACGTTAATTTTAGTGCCTATAAAGCTGCGGTCGCTTTTGAAATATTAGAAAAGTTCGCAATAAATCTGCTCACAAAGCCTTGGAGAAAAGAGTTTCACGCGATTTGTCCGTATAGTGGTTATTTCAAGCATATGATTGAGAAGCAATTACTTAAGAGTGAGAATATATTATATTTAATGGGTTATAAACGGCAGCGATATCCTTATTCGGTAATACAGTTGGCGGACGCTCCTCTTGATCCCGATAGATTAGCAAGCATCGCATTGGATTGCCTCATTGCTTTTGTCGAATGCCAAGTAATGGTCCAAATTTATGATGTTTTAAAGCGAAAAGGTTTCAATGTCACTTGGAACGAAATACACGACATTCGTTTAAGATATGTTTGTGGGATGGATGACGTCGTCAGATACATTGTTGATTTGAAACGAACTGCTAAACTTATTGATTTCGAGGATTCCATGCCTACATTAAGCACCAAATATGCGGCACATAATTGCAAAGGAAATTATTTTGTTAGCAATGGATGTTTGCCTGACTACCCTTCCAACACGAAACGCAATGCGAACAGTTATCCAAATGACGCCGGCATCATGTACAGCGACACTCTTTCAAGAAATGAATCTTTTGATTTAATGCATTTCCCAATTGAAGCACCTCAACCGATGCATCTTGCATCACCAAATTATTACGGTAATCCAATTCCATACATAACACCCCCTCCTCCGCCGATGTTTGCATCTAATTATGTTCCCGACCCTGCTTATCATTACATTTCGAATGCAAGCAAACCCGACACTGTCAGCAAAGGCATTCAAGCGGGTTCATCTGTACTCGAAACTCTCTGCTCCTCAGTTAATCAAATGAGCATAAAGCCGGACACATCGCGATCCAATGTCGATTTACTTTTGCACCCCGATCTTCAGCCGCATTGCTGTGAGTCGACGTCAATTGTGACGAAAAAGGATGAATCATCGAAACAGTCACGAAAGAATAGTTTTCACGATAATATGAATACAGGTGAATCAGTTATCGATTCACTAAGCTTTCCAATGGAGAAGAATGCGTTTAAAAAGTCGGTTGATAGCAGGAAGCCAAATAATCAGTCGTCTTTTATTTCCAAAAACGAAAACAAAGTTAACTCAAGAACGGCTAAATCTTCGTCGAGTGCATCATCGAAAAACACAAATGCCTCTCATGCACTGACCAAGACGTCCTCACATTCATCAACTGCCGCTAGTTTGATTGTTGCCGAAGAAAAGAAAGAATCGAAAAAATCAGATACCGTTGGTTCACGCTGGTCTTGCTCTTCATGCACTTTTCTCAATTCATCTCAACGTGAGATATGTGAAATGTGCAGTCGAAGCAAAGAGCGTGGTAACGAGCATTTGCCATTGGTCAGCGGTGGAAAAGAGTGTCCTCGTTGTACATTAGTGAACGATAAGAATATTGATTACTGTACAGCATGCGAAACAAATTTGGTCGATTCGCCAACTTATATATAAGTTGAATCTGTTGAAATTAATGACTGTTCTTGTTTTTTCTGTCCGTTAAACGTCATTAGGTTTTTGAGAGTATATCTGTGATAGAAACATCATTTAATTGTTTTTCGGAGTGTTTCTAAATCTTTTCTGTTGTAAAATCTCTCAACTTTTCGAAAGTCGAGTTTTAAGTCTTCCTTGTGTTTCAAACTCATTACCTTTTAAACATCACTGTTTCTTTTTTAAATTCTGTCAAATTATCCACATTTTAACCTTAACGTTACTCGTAATAATGTTATTTGAAAATCAGATTTAACACACAATTGTTTAAAAAAGGACACGATGACATTTATTAAAAAGCTTTTAATTCGCGAACATGCTCGCTTTACAATGATAACAGGAAAAAGACATTGTAATTTGGTGCTTTGCTGTACACAGTGTGGCTAAAAAAGTTATGAAATTCGAAATACATTTTGAAGCCAAAACAAAAGCTGTACGTTTGCAGTGATGTGTAAAATAAATCAAAAGAAAAGATGGTTGATAAAATTAATTATGTTAATTATATTTCACTTCTAGTTGAAAGTATTTCGTTAAAGTTTCGAAATTTTTTTCAGTGTTTAACTTTGTTATACACATATAATTGAAAAGACTTGAATGTAATTCAATCTGTCCGATTTTTTATTTACTCTGTGAATATTGACGAACATCACAAATCGATTCACAATAACTTAACTTAAAAATTGCCCAGTTAAAGACATTTTAAAGATGGCTATTCTCAGAGGTATTCTTTGCAAAAAAATTTTTTCTTTTTTTTCAGAATAGAATTTTCCTATTGTCCAAATTTTCTCTCCTTTAGTCCTTAACAATGATTAGAAGCAATTGTGAATAGAATGATAAACAATAATTAGGAGTAATTTAAATGATGTTCAAAAGACTAGAGGCCTTTTCAGTAAGCAAGAAAACTTTCCAAAACGATTTTTTAAAGTAAAATAATATTAGTGCTTCGTTTTCTAAGCGACGATTTTTTTTTTGATGCCTAATTGTTATTAATGTTGTTGTTTTGTGCGACACCGGTCACTTCTCGTTTTGGTCTCAACAAAAAGTAAAATCCAGCCGCATAAACAAGCGAATTTATTAAACCAAATGACTGCGGAAAAATGAAACATGCTCGTTATTACTTACTTTCATCAATGATTTTCTTACTCCTGCAGTTATATAGCCATCGAAAAAGCCACGATTTGTCAGATAATATCTGTCAAGTTGTCTACAGCTCAGGATCAAAAGTATTATCGACATAACGAGGTAAAGAACAGCGACCATCGCTGTGTAGATTAACTCCTAATTAAAAGATTAAGTTTCAATTCTCTTCTTTAAGTAAATTGGTGTAAAGTTAATCACCGTATACATTGCTCCTTTCTACCTTTCTTACTTCCTTGAAGCTAAAGTTAAGTAAGGGTATGGACAAGAATTATCTCCACAGCCTTCTATAATAAATTAAGTAAGCAAGAAATGTAATTTTGTGAACAGAAAAGTTTCACTTACGCAAAGTATAATTCACTGTAATGTGAAAATTTTTTCTGTCCACAATAGTAGTAGTAAATGGCAAAAAAGTAGCCCCTAAACACATCGGTCATGTGCTCATAAATAATACATTGAATAGACACCCATAGTGGCTACTTATTTCGCAGTTTATCGTATAGAGGGGCTTGGATTATCTACAATGCTTACTCATAGATTGCTTAGATGCATAAAGTTGTATTAAAGTTGCCTTTGCATGTTTAATTATATTTAAAATATGTAACTAAACTGCTATCCTCTTTTTAAGTTGTTTACCTAAATTTAAGCATGTAAACAGTTTAAGCAAGAAGTGTAAATTCTGCTTGTTTAAAAAGAAAACATTTTTCTACGGACTTAATTCACATTATTTTTACTTTGTTTTTAGATGAATTAAATGTACATAGAATTGAAGAAATGAAATAAAATATTATCAATCAATGATAAAAACTTCAAAGTATTGTTAAGTAATAACTTCGATTGTGTGAAGTTAGCGAATACTTTTTTAATAACTTGTTAAATCACAATAAAATTGATAAGATTATTGAATTTCGAGTTTAGAAAACTATTCACTAAGACTTTAAATTTTAACTCTTTTTTAAAAAACTTTTGAAAAATTATGAAAAGAATTTGCGATAACTTTGTATAATAAAAGCGTCATTAAAAAGCAAAATTTTGATTTCTTGTTTAAAACATGTAATGTTCCAGGAAACTTATAAAGCCTCTAAATAAGATTCGTTCTTTCTGTCTTATTAATTTAATATCTGCGATGTAAAATGTAAGTACACGAGTCTCTATTGAAAAGTTTTCACTTCCGCACTGAATACTTTTTCGATCTTTCCTGTTCTTTATTTCGGCATACATTATTTGGCATAAGAAGTTTTTTGTTGAGTAATTGTGTTAGGAAATTAAAATTAAAAAAAGAATCTTACCGTTATTTGCCAGTTGAATTTAGGAAATATGACGTTTCTCATTGTCACTAGATAGCAAAAGAAAGTTGAAACGGTGATTGCGAATGCGATCGCTGCCATAAAAGTAAATACGATCGAGTACCAGAGACGTGGTGGAGAAATGCTAATTAAGCAAATCAAACCAATGACCTATGGATTAATTCATTGCTTTACATTATTCAATTGTCCAAAGTTAAACTTGTCGAGTGTTTTTAACTATTTAGCTATAGAAATCACTGCATTTGTATTCATTTCAGCTACTAAAAATGTATTTAAATAAATTCGTAAAATTAAATTCATTGTCTCTATTTTTGCTTTTTAATTTTAAATGACTTGCATTAGTTTAAAAAATGTTCACGCATAAATGTGGCCCCAAAATATTTTTAAAAAAATTAAAATCGCCTCAATTTTGCAAAATAAAAACTCACTGCTTCGATAATCTGAAGTATCCCAGTTATTGACTTCACATGATCAGGATTAAATTGCAAATCTTCGCCGATTCCAGTGGATTCTACCCGCACTCCGGCACGCATACCGGCAGAATACCGAGGAACACTTTTTTGAACATGAGTTGTATACGATGGTTCCACTTGTGCTTGAGAAGACATAATTACAACTTATCCAAATTGACTTTTTTCGCTTAAAACTTTCACTTCATAAGCTTGAAATGGCGAAAGAAATGATGAAAGGAAGCAATTGTTTCCATTTAAGGAAGAAAATATTCAAACCTGTTGGGCGACAACAAACAGCGCACCAAACCGAAATCGAATCGAGCGAAAAGTTTCGCCAATAAAAATAATGTTACGTTAAATAGCGGTTTTGTTCGCAATTATTGCTGAGTAACTTTCATAATTTTGTACATGCATCTCGTTAGCTAACAAACTGATCGCGTATGACTTTGCTTTTGCTTTTCAATGGTTTCCTAAAAGTTACTTAAAAGTCAGCACTTTTAATTCAAATGCATGACTATGTTTTCTTTTACGCTCATTGTTTAAAAAGGTCGAGTTTTTTAAATTTTCATAGAAATAAAAATTGAACGCAGGTGAACTACACTAAACAAAACATTTTGTGTAGGATGGCAAAATAAGAAGCTACTTTTCAGTAATAGTTTTAGCTCGAAATTAAAGCCAAATCAATGTTATCATTGAAAAAGAAGAAAAACAAATGCAAAAAGTTAAAATTACTTTAACTTTTAAGGCTTGAGAGCTTTTTATTTCACATTAATTGACGAATAGCCAATTATCGTTTAAATTTTGACATTAAACTTTGATTTGAACAACTTTCTCTAAAACTTACTCTATTTCTGCGTTTGAAGTTTTGAATGTTTTTAATTATGTACAGTGATGGCTAAAAATTTTTTTATCCAAATATTAAATAATAAAGTAAACTATTTTTGAATTGAAAAGGATAAGAAACTTTTTGGCCACCACTGCATTCGGATTATACGCATTTTGTTACTATTATTCATTATTCTCTATCCTCCATATTTTCTTTCTTTTAGTCCATCAAATTCAGCTCTTAATTTACTTATTTATTCAGTTGAACCTTAGCCTGTTTTGAGTTTATTACGAAAAATGTAGGCACAAGCACGTAATATTAGGCGAAAAGTAGGCGTTTAGTTTTCAATGAGATGAACATTAAATTTAAAATTTTACCTTAAATAAATTCGTTACAAAAGTTATTCCTACAAAAAAAATCTGTTAAAAGTTTAAAGATAGCACTGACTAGAGACTGGCATTAAACTTGTGATAAAAGCGATTTAAGAAAACATTTACTTTGACTTTTGTGTCCATCGACATACAGAATGTTGCATAATTTGTTTGTATTGTGCGAGCGATTCCTTGCTTTTATTTCTGCTCTCTATGTTACACTTTAGTAATTAAAACAATAATCTCGCTATTTACTCTATTTTTTAACTGTCTATTTGAATTATTTAATTAAATTCATTTTACGCAATTAGCTTTTACTGGAATATAATTTTCAATTTCATTAGAATTACGAATTGTTCAGTTTGTTTTACGATTGAGAACGCATGCAATTTTGTATTCACACATAACTAAATTAAACAAACATTTGCATTCTCAAATTATACATAAAATTGTTGGCAGTCGAAGAAACCATTGGCCACGTTTAAATTGATGAGTTATGAAATCATTGTGAGAAAAGTAATTTAAGCTCAAATGAAGTGTGCGTGCAACTTGCATATACAAAACGATGTATTCGCGTTCATACTTTATATTAGAGGCAAATTAAGCTTAAGAATTTGCGAAAAATGCAAGCAGCGAATGTCAAAATTAATTGCAATACTTAAGCGGAGCGAAAAAAAAGTTTGAAAAGTATGTGTTTAATCGAAAGATTGCGTGAATTGCGTTTGTTTCACTTGAATTGAAAACAAAGGAAATGTAAACAGTGTAAACAAGCGACAAATTTAGAAAAGCATTTTACATTTATTTTTAATACGACTGTAGACGCGCGAAAAAAACAGCGCGCAATGAGGAGCGCAGTGAACGAACGGTCCCCGATTGAAGTACACAAGAATGGCGTAAGTGTTTGATTCGTTTTTTGAGTGAAAAGAAACGAAAGAAAAGCGACGCAAAAATTGGTGAACGCGAAGAAAGCGAAACATGCGAGAAGTGAGACGAACGTCTGAAGCATCGATTGTGTTCGAATCGCTTTCCCACAATTCGACGCTGTTGAATGGCCTCAATTGGATGCGAAGCAAGTCGCTGCTTTTGGATGTGACACTCGTCGCGGGCGAAGACGCGTTCAAAGCTCATCGAGTGGTGCTCGCCTCGTGCAGCGATTACTTTCGCGCCATGTTTACCGACAATATGAAAGAAGCTAATCAAAAGTAATCTAATCACGCTTTTCCGCCTTCTCCAGAAACGTGCCTTTTAAACGCTAAATTTACGAAAGAGGTCTTCGCTTTTCAATTTTGATAATCTTTTGTTCGAAATTATTTTATAACTTTTCGCGTGTGTGATAGGCTACAAAACCATCTTTTCTGCTTTTCTTTTAAAAGTGGTTTCCTTATTTTCAAATTATCTCAAAACAAGTCGAGAACAAAGTTTTCCAGTCAAAAATCGCCATATAATTATTTTTGTTCAATAATTTCATAATTTTAAACCTGAATTTTGTCATCGCTTAAGTTTTTGAAATTCAAAAAGTTTAAGTAAAATTCAAATGCAATCGAATGGGTTAAGAGTTTTTTCTTGAACTAAATATAGATCGAATTGACTTACATTTGAATTTTCCTTGATTGTTAGCATTAATTTGATATTGTTTTGATTATCATCATAATAGTGTCATCATATTCTATAATTTGCTGTGGGTTAATCATGAATTGTCAAATTCGGTAGACTGAATTATAAAAATATCGAATGCAAATTTCTAAAACTCGTGAAAGCCGAACTTATTTGATTGCTCACCTTGTTTATATGATTTAATTCTGCTCGATCATCCTAATTACGTATTTGTGCCATTTTGTAAATTATTACATTTTTTCAGTGTAATCATTTTGAACGATGTCTCGTCTGAAGGCATGCGAGCACTGATCGAATATACGTATACCTCTCGAGTGACTCTCAGTTTGACCAATATCGAAAATGTGCTTTCGGCAGCAAGTCATCTCCAATTTTTGGACGTTATAGAAGCATGTTCTTCTTATTTGGAGGAGCAAATGAATATCGACAATTGCGTGGATGTGGCCACCATTGCCGAGACATATTCGCTTAACTCGCTAAAAAAGAAAGTAAGCGCGTTTTTCTTTTGAAGAAGTCTCTCAAAGTTATTATTTTAACCAAGTTCAAATAAATCGTGGACGGCGATCTATCAAAGCAAAAGCAATACTTTTGATTTTTAATCGGTTCCGTCCTCAACTACTACATCACAATGTAATCTACGATTTTACAGGGTGGAAAAAATCGTTCTTTAAACAGCTCTTTAAACTTTAATCGTTCTTTAAACTAATATTTTACCTGGGGGTCAAATAATATTTTAAACATATTAAAATTATCTGGATAAAATCGAAGAGCATATTTTGCATTTTTTAAAACAATAATTTACTTAAGGAAACTATTATTTTTCAACTGCTAAATGAATTCATTTTTTTCTCGCAGATTTATCGATTTATGTCAGCCAATTTATTACGATTCTCGCGAACGCTCGAATTTCAGCGATTGTCCTCTTATCAACTAGAGTATCTTCTCGCGTCCGATTTTCCTGTCGATTGCTCAGAAGGTGACGTTCTCGGTGTTGTTCTCAAATGGATTCATTTCTCAATCACTGAACGCATAAATTGTGCGGTGAATATTTTAAAGCACATTCACTTTAAGGAAATTACCAGCGAGCAATTAAAGCAGCATGAAATTGCCATCAAGTCGATACTTTCATTGTTATCGCTGCAAAATAGCACATTTTGTCGAAAAATATTTTCACGAAGCAATAATGTGAGTATCTTTCGAATTGACATATCAATATTTTATGTGAAAATGAAAGCTAATTTGCCGCTCGAATACATGCTTTGATTTGCTATTATCACCACGATAATTGCTTTTTAAAACATCTTTCCGAAATTATATTTCTTGAATTATTTCGATTCATCGAATTCATTAAATGAGATTTACTTTCAGTTTATTTTTGAAAACACGATTTTACTACATTTGTCGCTTTCAGTTAAAAAAGTTCGCAAAATATTTCAGCTAAATTCTCAAAATAGATTCATCTCAATTTTGCAATTCATTTCCTTCTCATCATTTTCGAGTTCTTATTTTTAATTTCGGTTCCGTACTATAATATGAATAACTTAAACTTTGCTTCATCGCTCTCAATTTATTAACTGTAGATAATTTCATTTGCAAAAAAGATGCCGGTTTTTGACAAAATATCAAAAGGAAGCGGCCGCTGCTTTGTAACTCGATACTAAAATCTATTTTTAAGTTATTCTTTAAAATTTCTGGATCATCTCTGTTTAAGTGACAATACTAAAAAAAATTTACAATTTTTCCTTTTCATTGGTTAATGCAATGATTTAGCTTCGATTTTCAATCAAACCTCTTTAAAATGTTTCAAAACAAACTACAAAATTAAAAGTTTTCACTACTGTAAAACGAAAACACGCAGGTACACATACAGTCACCGCCAGAATATGTTGCATCTAATCTTTTATACTGATATGATAAAGCACTAAATTTTCATTCGGATTT